>PVHY01000912.1:115639-186357 GCA_004024945.1 Uropsilus gracilis
CCTCTTTCAGACCTAAAAAGAAAAACTTTAAAACACAGTTTAAACTTTCCACTCGTGGGTTCTTACCACCATCCCCAGCCTTCTCAACCAAAATACCAAACCAATGCAAGACTATCAGTGCAGACTAATTTATTTCTAACAAAGTGATTTCTAATTATCCTAATAACTACAAAAGAAACATGTAAGACTCAGAATACTTAAACATTGTCCAAAACCTTTCTCAGTATTGTCCATAGTCCTTTCCCAGATTGCCCAGAAACCCTCAGTCTCTCAGTCCTGATCACCTCACCAATGTCCAGTCAAAGCCCATCTCCAGATGCTTGAAGACATGTTCCTTTGGCCGCTCCCTTGACTTGCTCCTCCTTGTCTTCCACGCTGTGTTCTTCTTGTCACCTTCAGATAGCAGGAACTCCATGGTGCCGAACCAGCAAAGTTCACTTTCTTCTTAGGCCTAACTTTTGCACGGTCACTTTCAGACACAAATCAAACTCAGCACAACAAACTCCAACACGGAGTTCAAATCTGCAAACTCCTTACCTGCATTCAACACACATGCTGCCAGCCTGGGTCAGCAAAGGGTTGCAGGCCCTCGGTGGCCACATGGCCAAGCTCACACGGCTCACATCTTTTCAAGATGGCCGATTCCCACCTCTCCTCCATTGAACCTCTCTCTCTATCCCCTCTCCATATTGGAATCCCAATCGAATCCTTCTCTTTGTTTGCACACCCTTTATATACCCTGATTTTCCGCCTTCCAGGAAACCTGTTTCACCTTGACCATTTCACTTCTTTCTCCCCCTGCATCCCCCTGAAGGGAAATTCCAGCTAAGGTCTTCTCCCATTTTAGCATACCTGTCCTTGAAATCTGCAATCTTAAACAGGAGACAAGGGGGGGCACACCCTATCACAACCACTATGGAAAGCTGTCTGGAGGACCCTCAAATTAATGAAAATGGAACTACCATTTGACACAGCAATTGCTCTCTTGGGAATCTACCCAAAAGAGACCTCAATGTGGGTACAAAGGGACACCTGTGCTTGGATGTTTTTTGTAGCACTATTTATAATTGCAATGAGTTGGAAACAACCTAAATGCCTCAAAACACATGACTGAATGAAAAGAAATGTTGTATATATACACAATGGAATATTACTTATCATTTAAAAATGACAAATTTGATGATTTTATGATAACATGAATGTACTTAGAAGAAATCATATTAGCAGAAACAAGTCAAAAAGAAAAAGACAAAAACCAAATGGTTTCACTAATATATGGGATATAGGGAAAAAATAAACAAAAGCCATGAGGAAAAGTTAAAACAAGCTAAGCACCAAACTGAAGCACACAACTTCGGGTGGGGGGGAAGGGGAAAATGGGGGGAAGAGTGTATATGGGGGGCGGTGAATCCCTGGGATTACAATGATGTGAAAGTTGTAGATTAATAAATTAAATATATAGATATAAAACTTCTGGGAATGAAATAAAATAAAATGGTTGCTGTCACAAAGTTTTGGGATCACTGGTTACACAGCCATAGATAAATGGAACAATACTGAAAAGACAAACATTGTGAAAAAATTGAGAACCCTTTCCATTTCCATGTCTAGCTTCTCATGAAGCTAGTTCCTAAATGAAGATATCCCTTTTTGTCCAGATGGCTCCCTTCAGCACTTCTTCATATACTATTTGGCACTATCATTTGTTTTTTGTTTTTGTTTTTGTTTTTTTTGTATGCCTCAACCAAACATGGTGTGAATTGACAATGAACACAACTATAAGGAACATATATAGTAATTCAGGTTCTTTTTCACCTTGCAGCCACCAGCCTCTGCAGCTGCCACCTGCAACTTCGTTTTCCTACCATGTTTCATTTCCCAACATGATATGCTATTACAAAAAATTCTTGGGAGCACAAGGGTGGGAACACACACCTGAAACTACAGACACCTGAGCCAAGAAGCAGCTATCAGAGATCATGAGAGCCAGGAGACTTTGATGCTTCCTGCCTGCCTCCCTGCCTGCTGGTCTGCCTGTGTATTGATCTGCTGTGTCAGCACTAAACGCATGTCAGATATACCTACATTTCCAAGATTTCTTTGTCTTTGCTTGAATCAAGCAGCCCAGTGTGGGATGTTTGCACAGAAACAACTTTTACCATCCCCTTCAAGTTTAATGCAGTGCTGTGGCCACTATTGGTGTCCCCAACACTCCCACGGTGGAAACTGCATAGATATGAAGACAGGCACAGGTTGTAACAACAGGACAAAGGCAGGGGTGAATTAGAGTGGGAAAGCCAGGGAGTGGGATCTGCTCAATGATAATGCCCTGCTTACAGACAGCCTCAGTGAAGTGACTCTCTAAAAGTGATTTTTCTTGAAGAGCAATCTTCATCTCAGTATGATTTGATTTATTTTAGGATGTTTGTAAAAATCCCTATTCTCTGTGGATATGAACATACATAGCTTAAGACCGTACTGTCTCAGCTGTTTGGAAATTCACTTAAAATTTGCTTATTCTAGTTTTCAGAATCAGTATCCAAGTTCAAAGTTCAAGCCAAGTTTTCTCTCTGCCACTATATTGACACTCCCATGTCAATTAGCGACTCTATTAAATCAGTCAATTAGAAAAAGTGTTTTGGTTTCCCAACTCTATCAAATACTGTGCTATAAAGAGAATGACGTTCCATGGGGGTTGAAAGGAAGGGAGTTTATATCCAACTGGGGCTCAAATCAGGACATGCTTCAGAAAGGATGGGATGCTGACAGTTAACCTGCAGAAATGAACAAAATTCATTCAGTAGCAAAGATGGGACAGAGATCTGCAGGTCTAAGAGGCATTTACCCTCAGACCAAAAGAAGGTAATCTCAGCTAGTTGGAGCATAGGGCTCATTCAGAAGTTAAGCTGAGACTCTATTATAGTCCAGGACAATACATTTGATTTGAATTTGATAAGTCTTGAGAATTGGAATGACAGGTTTTATTGATAGCTGATATTCTCCAGTCTCTAACCTTCTGCTTTAGATGTGGTAGGTAAGGAGTACATATTTGTTGCTTGATCAGTCAAAGTCATTTGGATGCTCTATTGACTATGCTCTGAATCTTTCAGAGACTTAATTCTCTCCACCTTAAATGTTCAGGCAACATTTATTCTAGGTAAAGTCTCTGACTTTGAAGTCAAAGAAGAAAAATTCTCCAGTAAAATAGAGATGGCCAAAGCAGCACCACTTAAAAAAGTGGACTGATTTCTCCCTACCCAAAACTTACCAAAAGACCCCATTAAAGAGCAGTATAGCCCTAGCCTAAGAGAACTATAAATTACAAGACTCTAGACATCAGGAACAGAGAACCACAAATCCCACCTGAGTTTGCTGCATATTTCTCCCTGCCAAAGGGACCAAAGCTGATTGAAATCCTGGCTGAGAAGCTCATGGAAAGAGAGTCACAGCTTAGAGGAAAGGCATTAAATAATATATAGATTTTCACAAAAGATCATTTCTGCTTAAATAGCTCACTGCTCATCTTGGTGGTAATATTTGGGAAGGATGGAGGCTGGCACTGCTTCCAGTAGAAGGTGAGAGGCTGATGCAATCAATAGTGATGCAGTGACTATGTTTAATGGGCTTTTAAATGCCCCAAATTGAAAGTTCAAATTTCCAGGAGGCTATAAGGTGAAGATAATTTACTATTGTTTTATTAATCCAGGTGAAAGCACTTCTCTGTGCTCTAGGATATAATCAACTAGTCAGCGATATAAGTTAAAGCAGTAGACATGTCCACCCTGTAGGGAGACACTTTTTCCCTCCTCCTAAGATTTCAGAAACAAGCTCTTGGAATGATCCCTGAGAACACAGGGCTCCAAGTCTCACAGCTCAACATTCTTACTAACCACCCAGCGCTACTGCATTCCAGTGAATGGAACCCTGGCCAGTATAGAAAGTGGAGGGTTATAGGCAGTACCCAGATCAGCTGCATGATTTGATTCAGCCCTGCAAATAACTACCTGCCTGTTCACCCAAGGCAAAACGTTGATTTATGCTGAATGCTAAGTGACTGGAAAAGAATGATGACTCACTTCCATTGTATGACCTTTCTACTTTCACAAGGAGGAAGCAGACCATTTAAAAAGAAAAGCAATTTGTCCTCTGCTGATTTTCTCCTGAATGAAATCTGAATTTCTCTGCCTAATACTCAAGGACCTACCCTCCAATACATCTCTCACTACTTCCTACCCAAGTCTACACTCTGGCATCCTCTTCAACCTCCAAAGTGATACGCCTACTTCTCATTCTTTCCAAATCCAACTCATACATAAGCCCTACCTTTTCTATGTAAGCTTCAACTACTGCTTTTCCCATGAACAGTCATATTTATTAAAGAAAGGCAGAGAACTGTGAAGCACTGGGTTTTCTTCATTATATGGGGAGCTTACAATTTTTTTTATCTCTAAATTGTAATTTTTTGAGGGAGGAACATTTTATCTCTGCCTCAGAGTAAGCACTTGCAAATTGAAGGCTTTATGAGCATTTGCTGATAGCAAGGTCAAGTCATATGTTTAATTCACCTGCAGAGGCTAGCAGATAGTTGAGAGGAACATGCAACTCATTTAAAGAGTTAAGCACCTTTACACTAGACAGTCACACCTACAATACCATTGATTTTATTTTATTGATTGTTGTTACTGTTACTGTGTCTTTAATTTGTGACAATGGTGATGATGATGATAGACATTTTTACTGAGACTAGTAAAGGCCATGTGAAATCCTTTTAAGCACTTAACCCACGTTATAGCATTGAAACCTCATCAGATGACAAGAAAACACCTCCATTTTAATGCAGAAGAAACTGAGGCAGGAACATCAGTACCTGTGTAAGAGCTTTCCAGTAGCACAGACAGAGCTTGGACTTGAATCCAAGCAAGCCAACTCCAGAGCTTTGAGTTATATCATTCCTCACCCTTTGTTTCATCGAGTTTTTGCCACACTAAGGATGGCAGTGAAGCCCTAGCCCTTTCCCTGCAGGTATTAGAAATTATTCAGCACTTTATTTTCCTCAGTTCTTTCACCTGGATTAATTTCTTTGATTTTAACAAGAGAACTCTGTGGAGGTAGGGTGAGCATTGCTCTACTTAAGAGGAAAAAGGGAAGTGGACATCTCGCCCAAGAGCACAAAAGGAGTCAGCATAGCAAGGAAGTCAGCACAGCACAGACGTGAACACAGTATCCCAAAACAGTAATGGAACCGAGACCATTCACCCCCATTCATTGTATAGTGAAGCCCCTGAACACCAAGAGGTTCAGTGTGATGAAGCAAACACGCAGCCGAGCAGATCTAGACCTATTTCATCTTTTGCGGAAGCACCACAGCCCCAGCCTGTTCCCTGAAACAAAGAGTGAAAAGAATACTCTACACCGAGCACAGGCCACATCGCAGTCACAATGTACAGGCCTTGAAAAACCATTCAAAGCTCTTCACAAACTCACTTGACCAAAGAAATACTTTACCGCTTTTCATTAATAGCCCATTGCATAATTAGTACTCTTTGTAAGTCAACCTGGAAACAAAACATAGACAATATGGGGATATATAGGCATACAAAATGTAGTTGTTTTCATTCCATTCTTGGGGTTAGATATAGAAGGAAAAGGAAAATATTTTATCTTCTTTCTTCCTCTCTCCTAAAGTTCTCGTCTCAAGAACACCACCAAATCTATGCACTCCTCTAGCCTATGCTGAAACATGTATAGGGAAAATATTCACCCACTTAGATAAAGCAAAAAATGACAATTTTCAAAGAAAGGACAACTGTATGTTTTCCTGTGTATACCCCACCTGCACACATTTCCAGTTTTTCCCCCAGATTTTCCAGCAATTGTTATGTTATTGCCATTGCATTGGTGAGGACTAGTCAGATCCCCACTGTGTGTATGTTTGGTTATAAAAGACTATATTACTCTACTTATGTGGCGATACCAAAATACCACAGTCCAGGTGCCTTAAACAATAGAAACTTCTCTCTCACCATTCTGGAAGGCTGGACAGCCAACATCAAGCTGCGGACAAGGCAGCTATCACTCTGGAAGTAGTGATCTCACTTTGCGGAAGGTCACCATGTTACTGTGAGCCAAGATGGCTTCTTCCTATGGAGGGAAGGAGCTAGAATAAGATTCTTCTTATGAGGACACGAATCCTATTGGATCAGATGTCCAGGTCTCCACCCTTTGAGCTCAGTTAATCGAGTTTCTTCTTTATAGATCCCGTTCCCAAATACAGTCACATGTTAACGCTCTGACATATGAATTTTCAAAAGACAAAATTCCGTCCATAATAAAAATGAAGATAATAATGACAGCAAAGCAGGTTATGTTTAGGGTGAGCAGAGAGGCTTCTTAATGGCAATTAGAATTTGACTTTAAAATTCAAAAGAAACTTGGGCAAACTATCTACACACTACTACCTCACCTCCTTTTCACAAGTTGGAGGGGGGGGGAATTAAAACTTTCAATGGATCATAACAGAAATGCCTGAAAATGCTAATCTCTTAGGTGTTGAAGCAAGGTGACAAATTTATATTAAGATATAAATAACGGACGCTCTTTCCTTCGGGCACATCTTTGGGGGACTGGAGACTGAGGTGGTGTCAGAGGGGATGTTATCACCAAGGATAAAACTGCCTCCACGTGGCTACCCACTCAGTGAGCTGGATGAGCCCCCACATCCTCTTGTGGCTTGTGTCCCAGGAGCCAAGCTCCTCCATCAGACTGATATTCAACTTCCCTCCAAAGCAGCCAGCACAGTAGGCAAGTACAACCTCACTCCTGGGCTCCACCCCCGCACACACCTGCCAAGTGTAGCCAAGTCAAGCAGGAGCCTAAGGAGATGGGAAATAGTCTGTGAGCTGGAAAGGGCACAGCTCTCTGGGGGACTGAGGGCGGCAGGCACGACATTCTTAAGAAGGACCTCGCTGATCACTGCCTTCCTCATTATTTCAGGATTATTGTAATTTCATGCAAACACTCCTTCCTCCCCACCCAGCGTCTGATGGCCATGGTTCTTGTTTGGTGCTGGCCCCCAGCAATGCTAATAAATGGCTTCCAGATCATTTTTATTCATTTTGCGCATTTCACTCACAGTACTTCATGTGACTTATGTAGCCCCTGCAGCTCATATTTCTATTTGAATTGCAGGGCAAGTAGTGAGTTTTAACATTCCAACTGCACACACATTCTTCTTTCCCTCGAAATGAAAGATCATTTGAACTTTGAATTGCATTAGCATGACATTTTTCTACTAAATTACCCTGGCTGCACTCAACAGCCTGAAAAGAAACAAACCTCTTTTAACTCCATAGGCTATGTGAGTGAATAAATACCAGAGGAAACGCCAATAGAGACGAGGAGGGAGGACAGCATGGGCAGGCTGGCCGGACCTCTGCCATGGGGAGCCCATCTGCGAGGCTGACCTGGCAGACCGGGCCATGCCGCCCCACCCGTGCCAGGCTGTGGCCAAGTATTTGGACGGAGGGAGGAGGAACTTAATGGTGCTCAGCAGCTGTTGCTTTGTTAAAAAATAAAAATAAAATGAGGTGCAGCTTTTGATTTCATTTTTTAAAAATGTTTGCTCTTTTTCTGTACTGTAGGAAAACTGCTTTGTGGGAAATCTGGGAAACACAAAAAGAATAAAGAAGAGAAGGGCTTTTTTTCAAATCCTTTTTGGGAATGTGATTAGAGTCCTATTTGCTTATATGTGTTCCTGACACACACATTTTGTTTATGTTGCATAAGCCAGGAGATATATATATATATATATATATATATATATAATATGTGTGTGTACATATTTGATTCATCTATTATGAACTGAATCTTCCTTTTTACATAACCTTTCTTTTTGAGGATTTTTCCCATTTCTTTAAAAATCATGATTCTCGATGACTGCATAATATTGCATCATACTAGTATACCATAATTGATTTTTTTCCTTATTGTCAGACATTGATGCCACAGCCAAGGTTTGTATTTGTAAACAATGTTGTGGTAAACATCTTCCTCCATGTAATAAATCAAATAACTGATATTAGCTGTTATTTCTTAAGCAACTACTCTGTGCTATTACAACAGACACTTTACAGAGAATGCATTATATATATGTGTGCATGTATACAAATACATGTACTATAAAACAATGCAATAACCATGGTATAGAATATATGAGCCCTATTAAGTTCCCTTAGAGGTTGTCATTTTTGTATATTTTATACACAAAGAAATTGAGGTGCAAGTCATCAGACAATACGAGACAGTACTTGGATGTGACCGAGAGTTTTCTGACCCACTGCCTCTGCTCTTTCTCGTATGCTCTGGCGTGTTTCTACTGTATAAACTTGAAGCTTGCAGGAAAAGGCTGTTCAAAGTTACCATGCAGAACCCTAATACTGTACAGAAGTCTGTCACAATCCCAGGAGCTAACAGAAGCTTGAACTTCACCTCCATCAGGGAACAGGCATTTACATTCTGGACGTAGTTGGAAGAGAGATTCTGCTTTGGGCAGTAGCAGCCATAGGGCTGCTCAGCTGCCCACTCCACAGTGGAGCCTGAACAGGACAAAGGCTATCACAATCTGTAAGAACCCCCTGAATTGAAGCTGAGGTCACATTCACTGCAGGGCACAGGGTGTGTAACGGGTAGGGTGACCAGCAAAAGGAAAAAAGGAAGATAAAAAAGGTAAATATCAACACTTGTTAGCATGACACTCCCAACTCTTCTGTTTAAGAAACCATAGGCCTCCCCTTGCAGGCTGACTTGTGTATTGTTGCCACTGAAAGAGGGAACTTCTGGTGCTTTGAAATCTCTAGCACCTGAGCAGCTATGCATCATGGTTAACTCTGATAGACACATGCGTCCTCTAAGTACGTCAAGCTCTGTGAGACACAGTCCTTTGGGCACTCACCTTGTTTCTAAGATCTCTGTAAGGCAGCCTTGGTCTTCGTGTCAGATGGAGACAGGTCCATGGATCTCCCCATGCCTTTACCACTCCTCCAAGGTGAGTTTTGCACTCAAACTCCATGATACACACTTCACAGCAGGCAGCTGGCCAGGCAGACACACGCTCTCAAGACTCACAGCCTGGTCAGGGCATCGGGAGCATAGGGCCTCTGCCTTCTAGAGTCAGGCTGTTTCGGGGTACTTTAGCACCTGAAATGAGAATTCGGTCCCATTTTGTGAGACAGAAACAGTTGGCACAGAAACACAAGTTTCTCCTGATTTGGGCTAGAATCCTCCCTGAGTTGCCCCAAGCTGGAGCCAAAAGAGGCAGTGAGATGTAAGCTTGTGCTGGGACCTGTAGTGGCAACCCTGTCCTTAGTCCTGTGGCCTCAGAGGAGTCCATGAACTCTGCACTTAACTTTATTCATCTACAAAATACACTTGTTCATCCCGTTCATTTATTCATTTGATTTCATTCATTTTAACTACCTGCCAGGTGGATGATGACAGGTAACAGCTTCTGAGTGACCGCTGAGTCCTGGCACTGGCAAAAGTGCCATCTAAATGTTGGACAATGAAACAGGCATGATCTGCCTTTGTGGCATTTTTTATCCATTGGGGAGTCACTGAGAGACACTGTAACCAAGTTAAGAGATTAGGGTGAGTACTATTAACTAAATAAGCAGAATGCAAAAAAAAAAAAAAAAAACAGGAGAGGAGAGAATACACACATTGATTAGAATCTTGGGAGATACAAAAGACTAGAGAACAACTTACTTTACTACATGTAACAAAAGCTAGGATTATCATAATTTCTATTATTCCAGTATGATCTGGACTTCCCTGCCTCCTTAAAATTTTGATAAGGAAAACTTAAATCTTCAAGGCCCTCTTGATGGAAATCTAAAACCCACCCCACACTATCTGTGGAATTCCTACAGGGAATTCTTTTCTAATCTTTCCAGTGCTTGAGCTTCTGTTTATTCACTTTATGGGTCACCCAACCAACCCCCACACACTTCTCTGCAGTGAGACCTCATTCAGATGGGAAGTTAAAGTCCGACTTGGTTTCTCCCATAGATAAGGAAGTAGGTGAATCAGAGTCAGAGTGTGTGTCTACCAGGCTTGACTGAGGATTGAGGTGGATGTGGGTTTACATGATGCCAAAGCAAAGCATCAAATCATAGGGTTTTCCACTTAAAACGGCCTTTGACCTTGCATGGGTCACTTCATTTCAGACACATCATAGTTTACAATCACCTTTCTTCTGGAGGAAAGTTCAGTTTTCTATTTTAGTGTCCTCACAACTGCTAACATTCATGATCTGAGAGTCTCAGTTTCTACCCTAGTCAAGATGTTTTCTGAAAGGCAGTTTCTCCAGAAGAGAAATGTAAAAAGCTAATTCTGTATATACTTTTCAAATCTCTGCTTCATTGTTAATGCCATGATTAGTGACATTAGTATTAATATTCAATCTGACACCTTACGAAAGAGTTATGCAGAGGCAGCCTCCATAAATCCATTTCCTCCAAATATGAAATTAAGGTCAGCTGGGTTCTAAGACACCAGGATAAGTCCTGCTCAGTCCACAGGCAGACAGAATTTCACAATAGATGACTACCCATCCCCAACCTGCGCACACTCACATGGCTTCCCTGGGTCCTTCACTGCACAATCTGTTTCCCATACACACTCACATGGCTTTCTTGGGCCCATCACTGCACCATCTGTCCCCTTGCACACTCACATGACTTCACTGGGTCCTTCACTGCATCATCTGTTTCCCTTCCAGACTCACATGGCTTCCCTGGGCTCATCACTGCACCATGTTTTCTGCAGATACAGCTACTAAATAATGCACTAAAATCTAGAACCCGAGGACCTAGTTTTCCTTTTCTCTGCCCTCCCTTTCTCCTAATGTTAGACTCCTGAAATAATTTTTTTCCTGATTACTCAGCAGTAAATCCGTCAATGAGTTGAAGCTGTTGAGTACTCAGAGCTCACCAGATTTACTGGGCAGGGATGGAGAAACTGCACTGAGCATCAGACATGCAGAGTGAAGGCACAGTCGTGGCTTTCACACAGCACCTGCGTATCATTCTTCTGGAAGATGGGGTTTTCGAAGTTCTGCAGGTGCCACTCCTCACATCCCAGACTGCCTGCTCTCAAATGAGTTCCTTCCCCTTGGCCTCAATAGTGCTTCCATGACCCGACTGTTTCATCTGATTCCTGTAAGACAGAGGCTGCTCCTTCCTCAAACTTGAACATGAAAGGATACCAGGTCTGGAACCACATCAAGAGCCTCCAGAAGCTACCATGTAGAAATAACCTGAAGGAAGGGATAACTGAAGTGTCTAGCCTGAAGCTATCATGTGAACCTGAATCTGGTCACACCTACAGCTAACCCTTTACATGACATTCTAGCTATTCTGTGCTTGAAATTCTTTGTTTAGCTTTTGGTCTCATGAAACAAGACAAATTTTCCAAGTGGGAGGCAGGGATCTGCTTCCCAAATCTCCCCACCATTAGTCCCATGTTTGAGGTGTGAGGAATGATCATGTATGCTGCTTCTGAGACTGGACCAAGATGACATTTTTATATTATTATTATTATTATTATTATTATTACAGACTAGGTCTCACTATGTTGCCCAGGGTAGTCTCAAACCTGCAGACTCAAGTGATTCCTAGCCTCAGCCTCACAGGAAGCTGGGATTACATGCACATGCCACTATGCCCGGCTACATTATTATTTTTATTTTTAATTGATTACACATAAGCACACACACACACACACACACACACACACATATATATATATATTTTTTTACATCATTATCTACCTTGAGGTTCTCCCACTACCAGGTCATGTGTGAACCATCATCTCCTGTGTGCATCCCTCCCCTGATTTCACCCTCCCTCACCCTTTCTTGCTTTATACTTTCATTCTGTTGTCAGTTGTCATTTAGCTTTAACTTTTTCTTGTCCTTTGTTTGTTTTCCCTATATCCCACATATAAATGAGATTATCCAATATTTCCCTTTTTCTTTCTTGCTTATTTCCACTAGCATGAATCCTTCTAGCTCCATCCATGTTGCTGAAAATGACAAGAGCTTGTCCTTTTGATTGATGAATAATATTCCATTGTGTAAATATACTACGACTTTCTTATCTATTCATCTGTTTGGGGGCATTTGGGTTGTTTCCATATCCTGGCTATTATAAATTATGCTGCAATAAACATAGGAGTACAGGTGTCCTTTTGAATTAATTCTTG
This sequence comes from Uropsilus gracilis, assembly GCA_004024945.1. NCBI lineage: Eukaryota > Metazoa > Chordata > Mammalia > Eulipotyphla > Talpidae > Uropsilus > Uropsilus gracilis. The sequence goes on from PVHY01000912.1 coordinate 127,901, forward strand.
GGTGGGCTGGACCAAGATTAATCAGAATCTAACCTGTATTTGACCAAGGCAAAGACAGAGGTTGAAATATGGAGGGAGAAAAATGCAGAACCTGAAAATGTGCTCCTTGGTGTATTTGTTTTTAAATAACATTCAAAGTCTTTTACTAATCTTGACTGAAACTCCTGCAAACTAAGTCAAAAATATACCTTAAAATGTATTTAGGAGTCTGCTCTCTCTCTAAAGAAGTTTGACAATGCTTTTTCTCACTGGGTGATACCTTCTGTCATTTGAGTTGATATCATGTGAATAGGTTTGAACAGGTTTGCAGAAGTGTACAAGAAATACTCATAACAAGCTTGAGTGAATGCTGTAGAGCCTCCAGACTCCAGGTAATCCTTCACCATCTGGGAAGGCATGAGCTAGTGATGTCTGTGGCAGTTATTGAGCTAATTATTGAGCAGCTCCATATTTGTTTTAGCCTAAAACATCACAGAATCTCCTTTATTGATAAAACTGTAGGAAAAAAGTTGGTGTGCTTTGCTTTTTATCCATTTGATGTATGATATCTATGCCATTTTGCTTTGCTTTATGTAATACTTTTTGATATTATAGGCAACTTTGTGATAGGTATTTTGGAACATCTCCTTTCAGATGGGATGTTATTTTTCTGTACTGTATATCATCACATAATGAACACACAAGTTTTAATCATTTCTAAGAACTTTATCAAGGTATAATTAACATGCAATGAACTGCACATAAAGTGTACAGTCTGATAAGCGTTTACATATGAATGCACCTATGAAACCATCACTTCAATCAAGATAATGAATCTACTCATCTCGTCAAAGCTTCCTCCTTCCCTTTATAACCCTTCAAATGACTCTCCACCCCTTCCATCCCCAGCCAGTCACTGATCTGTTTTCTTTCACTGTCAATTATTTTGCATTTCTAAAAGTTTATATAAATGAATTCAAATAGCACATACTCTTTTGTGTCTGACTTTCATTACTCAGTACTTGATGATCTGTCCAAGTAGTAGCTTGTGTCAGTACAGATCTTCCTCAACTTGCCATGGAGTTGTGTCCTGATAAACCCATCCTGGGTTGAAAATACAATAAATAAAAAATACATTTAATATATTTAATTACCAGAGATTAACCTTAAATGTGCTGAAAACACTCACTTTGGGCAAAATCAACCACCAGAAAGCCTATTTTGTATGAAAGTGTTGAGTATCTCAGACATAAAAGGCATTTTGTAGATACGATGGCTATAACACACAAAACACAATATCCAAAAACTGATGGACTCTCAGTAAAGTGTGTTGTAGAGCTCCAATTGCTCACCCCATGACCAACTGGATGCCTGAGAGCTATGACTTGCTGCTACTGCTCAGCCTTACAAGCATGGCATCAGATATCAAAGTCTGTTTTCACTAAATGTGTTTTGCTTCCACAGTCTTGTAAATCTGAAAAATTGTAAATCAATTTGGGCGCTGTCTATACTGTTTCTTTTTCTGACTAAATAGTATTCTACTGAATGGATATACTACAGTTTGCTATCATCACTCTCCTGTTGATGGACAATAGGCTATTGTCAGTTTGGGGCTATGATGATATAAAGCTGCTTTGAAAAATCCATCTGCAAATCTTTGTATGAACATTTGTTTTCATTTCTTTTAGATGAATACCTAGAAATGGTGGGACTGTTGTATCATATGATAGGTATATGATTACTTTTTGGAGAAACAAACTGCTTTCCAAATAGGCTTGTTTGGGCAGCACCAAAAAGGGTTTGTGCCAGTCTACATTTCTACCAGCAGCTGGTGTTCCACTTCTACCACATCTACGGCAACACTTGATACAGATATTCTTTTTCATTCTAATAGTTATTTAGCACTGTCTTGTTGTGGTTTTAATTTATATTTCTCTAACAATAAATGATGTTAGATATATTTCCATGTATTTATTTGCTGACAGTATTTCCTTTAGAGAAGTTCTATTGAACTCTACTCAATTTTTTTTTTTGGTGGGGAGAAAGCAAGTTACATAGATAGGCATACATATTACAATAGCATAATTACAAAATTATAACCATGCAAAATAATATATTATTTACTCATGTGTGATTTAAGTTTCAAATACCAATGGAATGGTAAACATCAAATCCAGTGTACTGATTATTATTTCTGGGAATGTATAATGTGGAATAGGATAGAAGAGATATCCACAGAGAATGTCAACTATCTCTGTGATGGTTTGTCTTTTTTTTTAATTTCATTAGAATGCTTTTTAATTTGCATATATATGTGTATTTATATTTATATTACATTATTTTGTACCTCGGGGCTCTCCCACTTCCCTAACACCTGTTAACCATCCTACTCTTTTGTGCCCTTTGCCCCCCCACCTTCTGCCCCCTCCTCCTCTCTTGCACCATGTTCAATCCCATTGGTTGTTTTATTTTTTCTTATTCATTTGTTTTTCCCTATATCAATCATATAAGTGAAGCCATCCTGTATTTCTCTTTTTCTTTTTGGCTTATTTCTGCTAATATGAGTCCTCCTAGTTCCATCCATGTTGCTATGAATGACATGTCTGTCCTCCTTGACTGGTGCATAGTATTCCATTGTTACATACATCACATTTTTTTCAGCCAAGGGTCTGATAACAAAGATCCACAAAGAACTCCTACAGCTCAACAAAAACAAGGCAAAAGACCCAGTTAAAAAATGGGGAGAACTAAAAAGACACTTCAAAGAGGAGATACAGATGGCTAACAGGCATATGAAAGAATACTCCACATCACCAATAATCAGGGAAATGCAAATTAAAACCACACTGAAATACCATCTTACACCAGTAAGAATGGCCCATATAGAGTGGCCGGGGGCTGCTTCCGGGACCAGCCAAGGCAGCAGCTGGGCACTGCATACCTGAGGCCTGCTGAAAAGCAGAATGCGGTGTGGGGGGGCTTGTGGGGGTGATATGCCACAGACCCCTCTGGGTTAGCCTCCATTCCACTGAGCCACCCACACCAGCAATAAGTACATCCAGACAAAATTTCAACCAAAGAAACAGAAGAGACAAGGAACACCAAGAAAGACTTTAAAAACAAATGCCTCTAAGGCAGGACTCAAAAAGAGCAAGGCAAGTTCATAGAGCAATGAACTGTAAGAACAAACATGAGAGTGTTGCATACCAATCACTGGGGAGCTACAACTATAAACCTGGCACAGAGATGCAGTCAACAGGGAAATGCACACTCCCACTGCCAAAGGACGGATGCCTGCAGAATGGCGGTGGTAGCTGGGCACGGTGGCTCATGCCTGTAAGCTTCAGCCTATGAAGCGACTGGGGCTGGGGATCGTGGATCAAGTCCTTCCCAGGGCATGTAGCGAGACCTAGTTCCAAAAAAATATAGCTGGGCGTGGTGGCACACACCTGTAATACCAGCTACCTGGGAAGCTGAGGCTGGGGATCACTTGAATCCATAGTACCCCAGGCAACTTGAGCAAGGGGTTCCATGGGCAAAAATAGCAAGACCTAGTCTAAAAAAAAATTGCAGTGGCCTAACAGCAAAGATCCTAAAAAGACTTGGAGACCCACCATCAGCCAAAGACTGTTCCCATGGAGGAGCAGCTCTACCAAAACACAAGACTGGAAATCGGGTCCCCAAAGCTAAAGACCTGAAACATAATGAAAGGAAGCAGCAAAAAGAGGCAGAAAACAATAGAAAGAGCAGCCACCAGGAGACAAGAAACAGGTATGCAAGCCAAAGGCGCTCAGAATGGCCAATGAAGATATTGAGGAATAAAAGGAAAACAAGAAGACCAAAAAGACTAAAGGGCTAAACATGGACAAACAACAAAAAGAAAGAAGGCAATGAGACCAGAGGGAGCGTGGTGGGGTGGGGTAATACTATGGGGATCAACAATTATGCAATCATGTATAGTACTAAATCCAAAAATTAAAAAATTTTTAAAAAAGAATGGCCCATATAAATAAAATGAACAACAACAAGTATTGGCACAGATGCGGAGAAAAAGGAACTTTCTTACACTGCTAGTGGGAATACAAACTGGTCCAGCCACTATGAAAGACTGTGTGGAGGACCCTCAAACAATTGAAAGTGGACTTACCATTTGACCTATCAATCCCACTACTGGGAATCTACCCTGAGGACATGAAAACACTAATTCAAAAGGACACCTGTACGCAGATGTTTATTGCAGCTCTGTTTACAATTGTCAAGATTTGGAAACAAACCAAATGCCCCAAAACTGACCATTAGCTGAACTCTACTCCATTTTTACTAGACCTTTGTTTCCTTTCTACTAATATTTGGGAATTTTTCATGAATTCTGAATAAAAGTCTTTTATTAGAGTTATGATTTGCAAATAAATGTTTCCAGTCTATGATTCATGTTTTCTATTTTCTTAACATTTCTTAACAACAACATTTACTTAAGTCCAATTGTTTTTTTTTATATATTGTATAGTTTTGTGGTTTTTTTCTTCCCTGGATGGCCATCTAGTCCAACACAATCTATTGAAAAGAGTGATGTTTACTGCACTAAATTGTTTTTGCACCTTCATTGAAAATCAATTGACTGTATTTGTGCGGTCTATTTCTACACACTCTATTCTGTTCCACTGGTACATTTGTCTAGCTATACATATGCCACACTGTATTTGTCTATCTTTATACATATGCCTTAATTACTGTAGCTTTATAAGTCTTAAAGTCGGTTAGTGACAAGTCCTCTAAATTTATTTTCCTTTTTCAAAGTTTTTTCAACCATTATAGTTCCTTTACACCATTCTATAGATTTAAGAATCAGATTGTCAGTTTCTTCCAGAAAAAAAAAAATGCTTCTAGAATTTAACTGGGATTGTGTTAAATCTATCCACTGAAATTAATATCCTAACAATATTGTGACTATATGCCACTATAGATTTTCCTGTCCAATGGTGAGCATTATCTCTCAATTTATTTAGTCTTCCTTGATATTTTTTGGCAAAACTTTGTAGTTTTCAGTATTCTGGTCAATTTTCACAGATATTGCAGCACAATTTCATATTTTTGATACTAGTTTAGCTGGTATTTTTTAAATTAATTTCAATTTCTGATTGTTAGTGTATAGAAAAAAATTTTCTATTACTCTTATATCCTGTAAAATTTCTAAGCCCAAAATTACTCCTTTAGCTTTTGGTAGATTCCACAGAATTTTCTTGGTAAATGATTATGTTGTCTATGAACTAAGACATGCTTACTTTTTCCTTTCTTCTCTGGGTGTTTTCTATATCTATTTTTCTTACCTTATTGTCCTGAATAAATTATCCAGGATGATGCTGAATAGAAATGGTGAAAGTGGTCTTGCCTTTTTATTGATCTTAGAGAGAAAACACTCACCTTTAAGAGCAGTGTCTATTGTAGGCTTTTCAGAGATGCCTTTTTTGAGATCAAGGAAATTCCCTGCTATTCCTGGTTGACTAAGCATTTTTATTAAGAATAAATGCTGAATTTTCTTAATGATTTTTTCTAGATTCATCAAAATTGTCATGTCATTTTTCTCTTCTGCTTAGTCAATGGGTTACAGTGGTTGATTTTCAAAAGTGAAACTAACCTCATCAACAGTTGTATTTTCCTGTTTCTTTTTATGTTTCATAATTTTTTATTGGATGCAAGATGTTATGATAGTTGCCATGCTGTTGCTGGACATTTTTATATCCTATTAAGTTTCTTAAGGTTTGTTCTAAAATGCAGTTATAATTGGAAACAGTTTGAACCTTTTTTATGCCTTGCTTTTAAGGTCTGTTAAGTGACACCAGAGCTTCCTTAGTTCCAGGTCTCATTTTGCCCTATTACTAAATCAAACCTTTCTGGACACCCTAGAATTCTGAGGTTTTACTCTCTGCTGTTGTCAGCAAGACCAATCCCCACAGTCCTTTGCTCTCTGGTGTATATTCCTCTAGTCCTTCCTCCCTTGCCTTGAGCTGTGTCCTCATCCCCATGTTCTGATCAGTACTCAACAGGGTCTGGAATGGGATTCCCCCCCACATATTTCTGGAGTCTTCACTCTGAACTCCCTGTCCATATTCTGCCTGCCTCCTTTGGTCTCCACATCCTCCCAGCTTCATTCCTTCAACTTGGGATCCACCCCGACTCCAACCTGGAAAATGCCTCAAACTCAGATAATCACAGGCTTACCCTGTATTTGCCCATCATGCAGGCCTCACTCTTGCTTATTGCCCAGTGCCCAATTAGTTTTTTCAGATTTTTAAATGTATTTTCTCCAGTTTCCAGTTGTTTCAGAGGATAAGCATAAACATGGGATATCAGTCACACAGAAAGATATGCCACAAAGAACACAGAAAGAGAGAAGGGGAACTGTGATGGGAGAACCACATACCTGAGCAACAGAGAAGAAAAGAGCTAGCAGATTGTGGGCAGTCACAAAGACCCTTTGCCCTCTTTCTTGCTTGAGCTCCAAAGAATAAGTGAAAGGAAGGCGGGGAGAAGCACAGCAGTGGAGGGCAGCAAACCCGAGTCCCCTTAACCTGCACAGGAAGGGGTGAACTTGGAGTCAAACTTGAATACTTTAAATAGACACAACTAAACATGATCAACCAAAGTGACTATATAAAATGACCAAAACTATGGAAATGGATTCAGATATATAAAGGGAACGTATATCCAGTAGGAAAGGGGATTTTGACTAAATTTTGAAGAAATTCAAGTATTTTTTGACTGTCTCAACAAGTTGAGGTCTCAAAGTGGCTACATACCTATGGGTTTAAGCTCTCTGAATAATAATGCCAACAAATATATCAAGAGTTATGTACCTTTATACTCTTTGATTCATGGTAGCAAGCCAGCTCACCAAAAACTTAAATTTAAACTTAAAAAATCTCTGTAAAATAGCAGTATTGAGAAATTTTTATGATGTAGCAATTCCGACCTACCACAGCTGACTTCAAGTTAACTCTCTGAATACAGAGTTGGGGAGAGATTTACAAAACTGACTCTCACAAACTCCAGCACCCCAGATCCAATGTTTCTTCTAACCTTTCTCTTGGAAATGAACCCTTTAAACAAAAAGGCTGTAGTGTGTGTATGTGTGTATGTGTATAAAGTCTAAGAAGTTCTACATGATGGAATAGTATGCAGTTATATGGAATAATGAAACAAAGTACAGAAACACTTGATAAAATGTGAAATGAATAAAAAAGAATTCCAAATGATGTTGACTATGATTACATTGATATAGAATATAGATGATTATGACCAAAGTCTCCATAATACACAAGCTTATCTTGTTAGTCTTGTGATAGGAAACAATTGTTCTTCTCTTTGAAAAGACCTTTAAAGTCATTATAACATGTTTGATGCCACAAAATAAAATCAGCAGTACTTGACACCAACTCTAAAGATAAATACATTTCAAGTACTGGGTTAGGCAAAGGACATGCAAGCCTGGATGTAACAGCCAAAAGTGTTAGAACATCATTGGGAATTTGGTTAAGAAATATTCATCAGAATCCCTATGAGGGGGACCTACAGGTGGAGACCCCCCAAAGGGCCTGCTGAAGAAAGAACAAGTGACCGCACAGATGCCCCAAAGGAGGGTGAGTCTGTTTAACCCATAGGTCTTCTGTTTGTCTGAAGGAATATGAAAATGTGATGCTCCTCCAGGGTATGCCATCAACATTTCTCTAAATAATTGTTAAGAAAATATTTAACAATATTGTTTAAAGTGGTGCCAAGTTGCTAGCTTGTCTGGGGCACCCAGGTGTGTGTCTGGCCCTACACAGACTTGACCAATTTCCTTCAATTACTTAAATCAGCAAAAGTTAAGTGAGTCCTGATTCACTGCCAAACCCTGGCTAAATCCTGGGAGCACCGTGAGGGACAAAGCCCTCAGGCCTGCCTTTAGGAAGCCTGTTGTTATGAGATGGACACAGAAGTGAATACTGAGTTGGGGCTTAGGAAGTTTATAGTCCCTTCCCTGGAGCCTTTCCCAAAGAGCCAGTGGGATCCCGTTGCCCTGGGTGAAACCTGCCCCAAGTCTATTAGCCTCTCAAGCTTTCTTCTCCATCTGGGCTTCCTTTGCCCTTTGCCAAGTCCTGGCCATCCCTGCACCAGTTTGTTCCAAGGCAAATCCAGTCTGAAAGACTGTAGTTTGTTCAGTCTGGCATCAGGTTGCCAGGCCATCCTGCCAGCTGGCAAGGCTTTCCTCGCCCTCCATGCCCTTATCTATCTCCTCCAAGCAGAGCAGGTGGCAGGAACTTGGCAAGAGGCAGAACCCATACCATGTGCAGACCCCAAAGCTTGCCAGAGAGGCCCAGGTGCCTCTTGCTACCCGTGCAACGAGTAGGAAGAGACAGAATTGGGACTGTTCCATGACCGGTAAGCCACCAGGGATCTCCTGATGAAAACAGAGAAGAGCAGGTTTCAGTCAGAGACTGGAGGAAGGAAAGGTAACGCAGCAATCCCTGGTCTGGAGGAGTGGGATTGAGCTTCCATAGCCCTCTTCATGCCAATGCACAGTCTGGCAGAATTTACATGGGCAACGCCCATGCCTCTAAGGGCCTCAAAAATGGAGATTGAAATGAGGACTCTCTTCCAAGATAGGAAGTTACCAAGCACTAGAAATGAGCAGAGCTAAGAGGGTTTTTCTGCCGCCTTTAAGGAGAGACAGCGGTGCTCCTGAGGAAACTTAGAGTCTGAGTGGATAGAGGCAGTGTATTGAATAGTGTTGTTCAGACACAGGTTCTGAAATTGTAGCCATGACCCTCACGCGCACAAGAAAAAAGGCAATTTGTATTGCCATCCTGGAATTCTTCACTCCTCCCAGACAGTTCACTCAACTATGGTTCCTCAGTAAGATGACCTGTTTTTGATGTGATCAGCTGCAGAGAATGGTCTGTGGAAACTGATTCTTGGAAGTCAAAATTGCAAACAGACAACAGAAACTACGAATTAGGCCCACCCTCCTGACAGTGTTAACTGTGCGGCAAATGATAACCTACCTGTTCTGGCACTGAGCTTGGTAAAACAAATGAAGAACTCACTGGAAGGCACTTAGAGAACATTCAGACTTGGGTAAATGGATTTTAATTAGATGAAAGAGAAAGCAAAACTAGTTCCTATGGAAACCAGCTTTTATCCGTCTAGGTTACCTGAAGTCCAAGACATAAATCCTGATGATTTTGAATGACCCTGAATGGTACTACAAATGTGGATACAGTTAAAATCCCAGATATAAATGGAATTATTTTTACATTTGAGTCATAACACAAGTGTTTTATAGTGGCTATTCAACAAGTAAGACATTAGCTGGAGGCATTTTAGGTAAATAAAAAAGAAGAAACTTTCTGCTCCCCCTAGCCCCTAAAACTGGAATTGCTGATATTATACAATGTTAGGTATGTCATCTCACCGATTGCTTACATTGTTTTGTATATTTTAAGTAAAAAACCTTCCACTTCTAGGCCAGAAATTAAACATTGTAGTAACAGAACAACACAGTGGACTATTGTTGTGTGCTGTATGCTTGGCAAGCATTCTCTCAATTGATCTTTTTAAATATGAAAATGTGTTATTATTATTACCATGAACAATATAGAGACACTTAGTTTTAATAACCTGACCAAGGTTTTAGGGCTGATAATTTCTGGAACTACAACTTGAACTTACAATTCCATTTTCCTTGAACCCATAAATACTGGGCAATCCCATTGTCCTTGAACCCATAAATATTGCCCATCCACATTTATTTTTACTCTTCTCCAATGCTAAGACCACAGTTCAAAAAGTTTGAGAATACTCTTAATTTGTTTGCTAAACTGTGCATCTAATCAACAATATGTTAAGCACTGTTTTTGTGCCAGGGTGCAACCAACTACAGAGACCTCGTTATTAACACCGTCTATTAAGTAGACAAATCGTAAATGAAATGTTTAATAATTTTTGTTCCTTTGACAAGAATATTGGACTACTGGAGTGCATTTATAGATATCAGTCTTTTTCTGAGGGGTAGATCCATACTGCATTCTAGTAATAATTATCAGTGGCAAGGGTGCTAGGGCAAGTCCACAGGAACTTCTCTTCGGCCTTGGTGACTGACAGTGATGGCTAACAATGCCAGATGTTAGATGCAAGTTCACAGGGATCTACAGCTAGGCTTCCTTTGGATGAAGCTAGCACTTCTTTTTTCTGACTAGTACTGGTCTTTACTGTGACCCAAGTTAGTATGACTACTAACACGCCATCACCTCTACCATATTTAGCCTCAACCCCCCATGTATTTTGAGATGGGCTCATTGTTATAGCCACATTTCCATGTATTCATTCATGCAGAAATCATCTATTATGTTTGTGCTACCTGCTAAAATTAATGATCCAGTCCCTGCTCTCAAGGAATAAAGATAAATGAATGCAAATAACAATATCTAAATATTATGATAGAAAGGATTTGGGTAATTTTGAGTGCAAAAACACATTCACCAATGTTTGTAGCTTTCAATGTACAGGTATTTCACCCCTTGCTTAAATTTATTCCTGAATATCCTTTTTGATGTTACCACAAAGGATGTTGTTTTCTTAATTTGCATAACTCATTGTTAAGATATAGGAATGTAGCTGATTTTTATTTGTTGATTTTTATCCTGCAACTTTGCTGAACTTGTTTATTAGTTCTAACATTTGTGTGGGGAGTGTAGGGGAAATGTTCAGGCTTTTCTACATATGAGAACATTGTCATCTACAAACAGATAATTTTGCTTTTTTCCTTTCTGATTTGGATGGTTTTTATTTCTTTTCCTTTCAATATAGTGTTTTTGACTAGGACTTCCAGTACTGAATTTATAGCATAGATGGTGATGATGTACAGATATGTACTTATCTCTGAATATATCCGATTGTACAACTAAATATGCAAAGTTTTCATATATCAATCATTCCTCAATAAAATGCATTAAAATTCACATTCACCTTTAGATGGAAGTGACTAAATAATGCTGTTTCTAGAGGTATTTTCTTCTGAAAAGACTGTGAAAAGAAAGTAATCTTTACCTCAAGGGGAGCATTATCAATGGCACAATGACTGAGGCATCACTGATGCTGGACGTTCGTTAACAGTAAGTCTAGCCCTAACAGTCACAAATGTTTTCATTCTCTTCCTCCTGCCAACCTAAGACACATTCAACATTCATTTGAGGGGAAAGGTGGGTACGTTGCCTCTGGGACAAATGAATAGGTCTCTTTTGTCCCCCAAACCTCTGAGCACCCTCTTTGTTATAGCTCATGACCCTTTCCCCCTGTCTCCAATCTGTCTCCACTTGGCATCAATGGCCTCTTGCCCTGACCCAGGTGCTCCCTCTTTGACCACACATAACAAATGATTTAAACCCAAGAGAGTGTCTTCAGTAACTGACCTGAGCAGCATACAGCCTGTGGTCCATGCATTTATTTTGTTATCTATTCTTCATTCTTCCACTTATCCAGCCTCTCACTTGGAAGTGATCTCTGAACCACCCCCTTACTGTGCTGCAAGGCCCAGCAGTTGGATGGGGGCTTACAGGCCATGGTCAACTTCCCTTCTCCCCAAACATAGGCCACATCCAGGCCCCCTTATTACCTCAAAAACTCCATGCTTAGGTCATGTGTACATCCCTGGCAGCCCCACTTTCCTCCTCCACTCCATACTTCTTCCTCATTTATAAGCATTTCCATCTGAAAAGGAAATTTTTTTCTTAAAACAAAAATCTCCTGAGTTGGGAACACTGCCGATTGTAACTATAGAGATGCATCAATCACATCACAATAATTGCACAGTACAGGGCTTCCTGTTAGGGCTGAGCTACCTGCCAGAAAATGGCAGCAATCAGGCTATTGGCAGCAGACAATCAGGCATCATTTGTAATTCTTTATGACTACATGTTTCCCGGTCCGGGAATTGGATGTTAATCAATCAGTAACCATGGCAACCCAGCATCACACAGCTATCAATACAGGAAAAAAGATAGGAGAAATTATGAGGGCAGTACATGCCATAATCCCTGGAAGGCAGTGCCAGATGACCTCACTAGGTGCCAACTCAAAAAATAGAACCAAGAAAGAACCAGAGTTACCCCCTCCCAAGGTAAAACATCATGTCCTATCCCAGAAGGGCTGTAATCTTAGCCACAAGAGTAGAAGCAGGTGGGTGATTTTTAGGTCACCTCTTTGTCCTTGGATACCAGCTGAATTTTCAGGACCAGGTAATATTCAGGCAGCTGGGAAGGGGGGAGGGGGGAAAGCGCAGAAGACAAGTGCTAGTGATAGAGGAGAAAGAAAGATCAATTATCTAATCAGCCAGCAAATGTTTATGGAGTACTCTCTACATGTGAGGTCCTTTGTGTTCTAAGTACTTGTCTGTGCTGCACCACCGAACACAGATAGCAAAAGCCAGACAGGGCCACAGCAGCACGTGATGTGCCAGACAATTTAAGTCACAATGCAGAGGAGAACAGATATGAGAACAACCAGTGTGACCCAGTGTGATGATGGTCCTGAAGCGAAACCATATGTCAGGACTGGACTAAACATGTCACCTATTTGTACTAAAATCCAACAATATGGGGGGGGGGATGGGTTTAATGCTAACAACTGAGAAAACTTTAGCACAAAATGTCGAGTAAACTCTCCAATATCACACAGCTAGAAGGGGCTGGGGCAAGACTGAACTGAAGATTAGCTCATGCCTCATCTTCATCTAAGACCAGAAGGACAGTGGCCATTCTATAGTTGAGAGCTTAGAAGGTGGATTCATTCTGATTCTTATGAGCCCTGAAGACAACGTAGACTATCCAAAAACAAGATCATTTCAAGATGGAGTTATAAGTGACGTTGCTAGTCATTCAAAAACACTCAGAGACATCAGTTCACCTCAGTGGGGCACTAGGGCAGTCATTTTATCTCTTGTAGACTCAATTTCTTTTTCAGAAAAATGAGAATGAGAGCTGCTTTGAAGAGTGACTGTGTTTAAGTGAGACAGCATACGTGAATGCTCTTATTATGATAGTTCCTGACCCGGAACAACTTTTCACTGCTTCTTTCATTCCTCAAACCTACCAGGGGTAACCTAGACTTAGATAAGAATTCTTCATGAATGGCGGTTAATATTTTGTCCCCAGATCTTTAAAAACTTTCCAATGTGCCATCAGAACAAGCTAAGGACTTGTTGGCTTCTACATCCTTAGTCTCAGACCCTGTGTTAGTAAATTGTCTACAGTGAAAAAGAACCAATAGAATTGACTTATAAAATGACAAGAAATGAGAATTCCTATGATCTACCATCTGAAAGCTGGAGACCCACACAAGTCAAAATTTATGAGGGTAGTGAGTGCCCTAATTCTTAGTAGGGAGTGCCAGGTGACCTCACTAGATGCCAACCCGTAAAAAATAGGACCAGCAAAGAACCAGAGACACCCTCACCCCCCACCCACTGCGGGTAAATATCATATCCCATTATAAAATCAACCAACATTGCAGCTCAAGCAACAGGGAAAGGGTCAGATTCCTCCTTCTTCTATCTCTGGTTCTATTCAACCTCTCAACAAACTGTCCACCTGCACTGAGGAGGGCACTCTACTTTACTCATTTCACTGATCCAAATGCTAATTTCATCAGAGACACCTTCAAAGATAAACCAGAAATACTTTTAGTCAACTATCTGGATAACCTGTGACCCAGTAATATAAATTAACCACCTAAGTCCCAATTAGCTCCCCTACCTCAACTTTTTGGGAGAATTTGAAAGAGAAAAATCATACCTCCCCCCAACATGGCCCAGCCTCCTGCACCATGCTCACCTTCCCCTCATGAGGGCAATAGCCTGTGGTGAGATATCAGTTCATCAGGTAGCCCTGCTATGGTACCATTTTGTCATTGCAAAAATGACACTTGGAGCAGTGAATGCAAATCTAGTTACAAACCAATTATTTACCAAACTGCTCTTACTAAAATAACTGAATACTACAAATATATTTTTTAAAGTTTGGTGATATCTAGGCTTATTTTATCACTTGTGTCTTTCTTGTCAAGGTTTTTGAACTTTGGCACAAAAATTCCTGCCTTAAAAAGGGGTTTCTATAAGTAGCTCAGTAGAAAAACACAGAAAAAAGCTACTGCTAATCATTAGATTTACAATCTGGTACAAGTGACTCTCTCTCCTATGAACCCGAGGGACCTCAGCATATCTGAGATGTCTTCCTCAGATCATATTCTATATCCATATAGGATATGAGCACATACTTAAATCTTATGAGCATATACAGATAGGTGGTTCGGAAAAGAATGTTTTCAGCAGTAAAGTGGTCAAAACCAAGTCTGGGAACCAGTGAGTGAAGCTCTGGCTTCAGAATTCATGGAAAAATAAGTATGACTGTGATTATGAACACCAAATTTCTAAGTACATGTATAACTCTTTACATAGGATTACTTATAAAGTAGCACTGAGGAAGGGAATAAAGGGCATTTTTACTTCTCACTTTCTATTAAGTACTGTTAGAATGTGTTATAACTAGGTCGTGTATTATTTTTATATTTAAAAAGAAAACTGAAGTTTAAAGTGCTCTAAAATTTTTTGCTTAGTTCCATAATTTTGTGGTTTCTTGAGCCCCAAATTGAAGCAAATTCAAGGCTAAAGTTTGATGAAAAACGATCATAGTTTCTACCCTTGGGCCCTTCAGAATGCCAATTCAGGCAGAGTTGGCTGAGGAGGATGCTGAGGATTAACTGACCCTTTCCCTTGGGGACCCACACTTGTGAACTGCAGCTAGGTTTCCAGACAGCCATGGAAACTAGTCACCGGGGTGAGAATGGAACTTTGAACCCTGCTATAGAAAAACATTAATAAGCAAACCATGACTAAGCCCAGAATCCCTGAATCCAAAAATACCTGGGCTGGAAAGGTTATTCTACAGAGGAGGTGAGAAATGGAATGGAAGACCATACCACTGGTCTCAAATCTGGGACTCCTGATTCTGATCAGTCTGGGAGAATTTTCACCATGCAACTTTGTCTTCCAGAGAGGATACATCTCCCCTGACCCCTCAGCTCTCCACATAGAGGGAAAAGAGGATTATCCTTGCTTCAAGAATAACCAAACTAGACACAGTGGGCTGAAGAAAAAGAGTTCAACCAGGAAAAGGCAGAGCCAAAAATAGAAAGGCAAATTTGTTAATTAATTTTGCTAATGTTCGAAAAGGAGAAACTCTTGGGGGAAGGGTACCAAGGTAGAGTAGAAAAACAGAAAAAGATACAAAGACCAACCCTAATTTGTACCACGTGATAAAGGATAATGGTGAGGACTATTTCACCAGTTGCCTTTAGCATCTACTCTGCATACCCGTGAGGGATTAACTTGTCAACCAGTCATATCCATTATAAAACTCAATGCTAACATTATGAAGATCAAAGATAGCTTTTTCACCTAACTGAGTAGTCCAAAGGATGAAAGGTTTTCCTTCAATACTAAAACTTCCAATTATTTTTATAATATTTATGGAAGACTTCCTAAAAAATATGATATGCTTCTCTGGCTCTTCATATGAAACAGAATGTGCTGCACACCTTTTAAATATTTTTATCAAGTAAATTGTTTTTACTTTGAAAGTCTTTTTTCTGTTTTTGTACAGAGGGCCTTGGGACTGCTGAGGTATAATGAGTACCATCCTCTTGTGATTCAAACTTTGTATCCTATCAGTTTTACAAGCTCTCTCAGGTTTTGTAAAAGGATACATTCTACTCCAATAAGGATAGCATTTGAGGTAGGGACCATAGAATGAGGAAAGAACATTTTCTCCGAAGAGAAAAGAGTATTTTCTCTTTCTGTACTACTGAATTTTCTTGCCCCCCCCCCTTTTTTTTGCAAGTTGTCTTTAGAACAAATAAATTTGTCACTTTTGTATCAAGGAAACAGACATAAGAATGGGTGAGTAAAAATGAGAAACCCTACATTTATTCCCTCAACTGGGAAAAGCCCAAGGGCAATTGCCACCTTATAGGTGAGAAAACTGATTCCCAGAAAAATTTAATAGACATAACTAAGGCCACTGAGGCAGTCTGTGGTAGAACAAGAGTGTGAACCTGCATATTCTGGTTTCCAGGCCCCCATTCTTTCCTCTTAGCAATGTGAATCCCTGAGTTTCATTTCTGCCCTGAGTGCCATCTGTTTGTTTGTCTGTCTGTCTCCCTCCTTTTCCCACTTTCATTATCCCTGTTCCTACCAACCTCTGCTCCCTTCTAATTTTCTGCTTCTACTATATTGCAGGCTAGGCAGACAAAGATCAACTTTCTATGCATTATGCTACAGAAGAAGAGGTAATACGTGTGTTCAAGATTGAGGAATTCCATGATCATTGGGGTGATATTGACTGCTCTGAAGCCCCCTTCCTTCTTTTTCATTCTTCCCTGTGTTCCCAGCAGTGGATGCTTTGTGCACAGTCTATCCATTTGTAGCTGGAGTATTCCAAGCCTAGCCAAGAGCACACTGCCTTTGTCATAAGCATAAGAGAGTGTGAAGAAAGGGAGTGAGGAAAAAGGTTATGGAAACAGGATTTGGGGAAACTTTCTAAGACCAAGTCCTACAAGAAGTGACATTCATGAGGGACATAAGCAGGTGACATGGGCTGGTGTATGGGGTGGTTGTGGAAACTTGGCTGTTCTATCCCTCTATGTTCATCAGACCCCTAGGCTACACACAGCCAATATGTCATTCAAGCAAAGACAATGTACCTGCTATACCAGCAGTTTCTAGAAAAGGCGTATTGCCCCCCCTTTTGAAAACCTCCGCAAACAAAACCTGGGATCACTTGTACTCAGGAATTCTGCTGGGCACTAGCTCCCTGGCCAATCAAATAGGGTCCTCCCCAAGGACAAGGCAAAACAAGGGGTTTCTCAATGCTGGAAGACCTTTTCCTGCCTCTCCCCAGATAGCCGGTCTGTTGTGCCCAGGCCCCCAGTGAATAAACACCAGAACCTATGGAAGTTCACTGAGCCTCATCATGACCTGAGTCACACACATTTATCTGATATTAAGGCATGTGCAAACTCCCACATGTCCTTCAAGTCCAGATCCTTCTCCTGTAAGAGAGGAGACTGAGCAGTCTGGGAGTCTACTTCTCCAGGCTCCAGCTGCCTTGCGATATTCACAAGAGGTGGGGCTAATAGGAGAATGCCTATGTGCTGTTCAGTTAAAAAAATAAAACGACCCATAAGGCTGGTAATAACCATCCCTGTGAAGAGATATGAGCAACACTAAAGCCGTCACGCTAGGAAAAAGGAATGATTGCTCATATATTCTCACACTCTCCCACTGGTCTCAGGAACCTCAGACACAGTGATTTAGCCCAGGCTTAGCAGGCACTAGTCAGAAAAGGAATGGCGCAGACAGAGATGGATGCAGTTCTGTTCAAGCACCAGATGTGCCCTTACAACGTACCGAGCTCTGTGTTAGGCAGTGTGGCACAGTGGTCCCCAAGCCAGAGTGCTTGGAACTGTCCGGGGAACTTTCTACGGACATTTTCTAGGCTCCACTCCAACCTCAGACTCAGAACCAGACATCTGTGATGTTTGTAAACTCCCCAGGTGATTCAGTTTGCTCAGTATTCTGCAGTGCAGAATATAATAGAAATAAAAGATATAGTTTGACCTTATGAAACGGATCAGATAAGCAAAGAGATAAGAGTCATTCACAAGAGACAGATGTACTCATCCCCTCATTTGTGTTCAAGTAGTGCACACACACAAACCACAGCTCTTGTTTCCTTAGATTGGAAACATTTATTAGTGTCTCTTCTTTACAAACATTTTGTGAACTATCTGAAGGCAGGAGTCATGTTTATTCACCTTGGCTACGTCTATTCACATGGTCTTTTAACCATTCACTTGCTCCTTTTCTTAAACAAATCCTGAGCCTCCAGGCACCAGGCTGTGTTCTAGGGACTGACATTGCAGCAGGAAACAAGACAGCTGACAAGTCCCCAGCTCTCCTGGAACTCACATTCTGGAAGCAGTGAGCCTGAGCATGGGGAGAATAAAATAAAGCAATGAATAACACCAGTGCTATAAAGAAAATAAAACAAATCATGGGAAACAGACTAACCAGGAAGCCAGGAGGTAACATTTAATAATTTGATCTTGGGAGGCATCTCTAAATTCATGACTTTTGTGTTAAACCCCAAATGATGACACAGAGCTGGTAGCATGAACACCCAGGCAAAAACAACAAGTGCAAAGTCTCAGAGGCTGGAATGAACTGGGACACTGCAGGAATGGCAAGAAGGCAGGAGATGAAGCCTGGAACTGGTGGGGGAGGGAGGACAGCAGGGGCTTCTGCTGTAGAGGAGGTGGAGCCAGGCAACAGGCAACCCTCAGTGATGGAGGGGGCAGTGGGGGGACTCTACTTCATTTTCCACTTTGATTTGATTCTCACTGCAATAGGACATCACTGGAGGGTTCTAACCGAAGTGATTAACCAATATGAACTAATTTCCTCTTTTAAAACCCACTCTACCTTGTGAAGAATGGAGTTTATTGGG
Organism: Uropsilus gracilis; assembly: GCA_004024945.1. Lineage (NCBI taxonomy): Eukaryota > Metazoa > Chordata > Mammalia > Eulipotyphla > Talpidae > Uropsilus > Uropsilus gracilis. The sequence goes on from PVHY01000912.1 coordinate 146,476, forward strand.
GCAACAGTGAAAGTGGGGGGGGTCAGTTCTAAAACTTTCAGGAGTTCAGACAGAGGAGAGTGGACAAAGTCAGGGTGGGGTTCTGTAAGAGCGGTTGGGTCCAGAGCATGTTTGGAAGTAGCTCTTTGCCTACTTGACAGATTGGTTGTGGGAGTGAGAGAAAGAAATCAGGATGACTCCTCGATTAATGAATAAGCCCATCTCTGGTATATAATAATAAGCACTCAGTGCCTGATTACAGAACAATTGAATAAATGAGTATAAAACAATTCAACATCGGCATCTTGAACATAATTACATGCCAACATGTCTGGTGTACGCAAAAATGCTCTGAGCCATTGAGAAAGATGTCAGAGCAAATTCAATTGTCGAGGAGTTGGGATGTGCGTTTCTTTTTAGAAGATGGGTAGCATTGAGCTAAGACAGCGAACATAAGCAAAGAGTTTAGGGGAGAACTAAAAATGAGCCTGCTATGTTTGGGTAGGTTTTGTATGGTTTTGTTTGCTTTTTTGTTTGTTTGTTTTGGCTTTTCAATATTTTCAAGAGATGGGAGCTCCAGGGAAAGAATTGAGACAACTGTGCTGGCAATGATGACGAAAGAGATACAGTTGGTTGAATATGAAAACGGGACGAATATGAGGCATCTTGAAAGTTAGGCAGCAGTTTGGATTCTGAAAGCAATAGAGACTCATCATGGTGCTTGCCTAGGAAGCAGTACGCTGGCAGTGGGTGATTTATGTCTTGAATTTGGATAGTCTGGGGCATGAGGTGGCTAACACAACACTGTGAGAGAGAGATTGGATAAGATGACAAAGAACGCACCGAACTACCCTCTTTGGAAAAAAATACAAAGCCTAAAACACATTGTGCCCTCCAACTAGGAATGATCCGGCTACACCAAAGGCTCTCAGAGTAGGGGGTGTCAGTATGGAGAAAGGGTGAGGAGATGACTGGGAGACTGTGAGTCTTATCCAAACAAAGTGTTGTTAAGGCTTGAAGAGGGCACAGATTCAGGATGTACTGGGCCTACTTGTGAATCATCCATTTCCCTTAGATTCCAAACCCACAAGTCTGTGTCCCTGGGGCACAAGTCAGGTGGGGTGGTCATCAGGGAGGAGGGAGGGAGGAAGAGGGGTGTGGGTGCAAAAAATGACTTTCTGGCTGCCTAAGAGGAGGGACATGCTAGATTTGTTGGTCCCACACCATGCCCAGTGAGTACAGCTGGAGGGCTGGCCTGTGGAGGTGACCAAAATTCAGCAGGCCATACTGAGGCAGTTTTCCCACCCTGCAACTCCAGAGGCCAGTGTGAGCTACTCCACAAGAGGAAGCAAGGTAGGTGTCCTCACCCTCCCAGAAGCAAGCTACCTTCAGGCATCACCTTCCCTACACAAACCACTCTGAGTGCCTGAGGCCCTAAGTGTCAATGAGAGTTTCCCATTGGGTACCCAGAGGTGGCATGCAGGCAGCCTTACTGCAGGTGGCTGGAAGGTGGTTCCATCAAGGCACACCTCACTAGCCAGGTTTGAACACCAGAGGCCCCTCCCAATTCACTGACACCAGCAACATGCTGCTTGCAGGCAGTATAACCTGCAGTTCACAGGAGCGGTGGCAGGTATTTTATCTATTACTACCAGTGACCCCACTGGGGCTCAGGCTGCCCACAGAGCAAAGCTGCCATGAGTGGGTCAGGCCTGCAGGACTCCCCCTCCTTAGTGATCAGAAATACACAAACGAGTAGGACCCACATCCAGTCTAGGAAAGCACCTTTGCAGGGACTGTGGAGAGATGCCCAGTAGGGAACAGTGAAAGAAGGGAAATGTGAGTCCCTTTTCCTTTTACATTCAAGAGGCTATGAGAACGTGTTTTTTTCCCACCAAAAATAAATAAAATATAATTTTATTATATGTATGCCATTATATAGAGGCGTGTGTGTGTGTGTGTGTGTGTGTGTGTGTGTGTGTGGTGTGATTAAGGCTCTCCCCCCACATCTCCAGCAGGTCCTTGAACCACATCTGGGCACTTGAAGCTTGAGGTCACAGGGGAAAAAAAGGGGGCAATGGATTAGAGTCAGTTCCCTGAAAAGGAAGAACAAAATAAGAGAAAGAATGACAGCAGCAGCCTCTGGTGGAAGCTCGCTGTCTTACAGTCAGGAAGTTGGCTGGCTTTTCCAACCCAGGAAATGGGGGAAACAGTCCCCCCAGTAGGCAGCAACAAAGAGCCAATTCCACTAAAGAGGCTAGAACAGTTCTAAATGATAACCATCTGCTCAGGGACCAGTGAGGTCTGGTTGGTCAGAAATGATTCATGGCCCAGCCACGCCCGTCCGCCTGGCTCAGCCCTACGCAGGCAGGCTTCCCTGTGGGTAGGCGCAGATGGCAGCTTCCGCTTCCCTGTTTGAAAGTGAAGCACAAGAAGTATCAGGGATGCCATCCTGGCATGTTCCATCTCACCTCCAGCTGCTTGCTGTACTCTCCTGCTCCCAAGAACGCCACACGTGTGTGTCTACATGCTCGCTCCCATCTGTCACCCAACACATGTTTATTGAACATCTCATACCTAACACATATCAGGCAGGACCCACAAGAGTATGACAGGTCCCTGACCTCCAGAGAAGCAGACAAGTATGCAGACCACACCCTGCAGCACTATTATACAGTCCCAACTCAGTAGGGACATGAGAGAAGGGTTACCAAAGATGATGTGTCTGTGCTATGTCTGAAAGGAAAGAAAGGATTTTCCCAGTCCAATAAACAGTGATAAACAAATTTCCAGACAGCATGTAAGATGACAATGTCAAGTGAAAGGTCCAGAATGCCAAGAGGTTCCACGAAGATGAAAGCAGCTGAATAGATGAGGAGAGATTACAAAAGAGGTCTGGGTACCTGCGTAAAATAGAAACACAATCAACAGTGTGCCAGAAACAGCCAGTGCCCAAGGACCTAGCAAGTCCTGCTCAGGTCCCAAAGGCCATTTGCCCTTCACCTCATGTGATCAAGGGACACTTATACACACAAGAGACATGGTGACTGGCTGTGTAAGCTGTGTGTTACTACAATTCAGGGCTCACCCAGGGTAGTTCACCTGAAACACTATGCTTAGGCTCAAAGACCTGTGTGCTCTCAGGAGCAAACACCTGGGCATAACTCACAGAGCAGAAGGAAAAGAGGAAGAAGTGTTTTGTGTGACACCCCCCTCCCATTTCCCACCCCCACTCCGATTTAATTGCTAGCTCCAAAGAGCTGGGGCCAGAGTGCCCTCTGGAGACAGGAGGCCAAAGAGCATCATACTTCTTGGCACCCCACTCAGGTGCCAAGGACCTCAGCGCAAGGACAAAGGACATGAAACATTACCTGGAGACCCCATAAAGGATAACATTCAGCCTTCTACTTCTTCCTGACATGTGTCTATCAGCATGGTCTCAGAACGCCAGACATAGGAGCAAGGCGGAAGCACCTTTTACTGGGTTGAAGGTAGTTCCTTCCAGTCCCAAATGTGAGTTAATCCTACCACAAGATTTCAGGTACCCCACTTTTCCAAATTTCTAAAAGATGTGGCTATGTAAGCATGACTGCATTCCAGCCATATTGTTGTTTCCCAAATGAACGTAGATCCCCATTTTGTCACCAGCTGAAGGACAGGAGAGCATATTCAGCAAGAGACAGAGGAAAAGAGAATGCAAAACTACTTTTGGGAAATTTGGCTAACTTGTGCCACCAAAGACAAATTTTACAGGGATTCAAGACTTTAAGGGGTCTGCTCGGGTCCAAGCTAATGAGTTGATTGCTAGTGTCAGGGGCTAAGTAGATGCTAATTTTTTTAGATAAACCACCCCAAGAGCATCTCCAGTAGTCAAATGAGAACACTGTCTCTAAGCCTTACAGTCCCAGGATATTGACTGAGTTTCTCTTCCCCAGGGAGAGTCCAAACATCCTTCCTACCACATTTCCTGTTGTAGCCAAACTGGACTTCCCCAAATAATTTCCCAAATTCAATACTTCTCTACATGAAATCTTCTCTACCTGAAATGAATCATGATCATTCCTGCTACAATTAGCCTCTTCCCATTTATACTCCTCTAGCCCTTTTCTGTGCTTCTCTTGCAAAGATGTCTGTATATACTGTCTCCCTTCTCTTCCAAGTTCATAAACTCCTAGAGGGCAGAAGCCAACTAAAAACAATAAAGATTGTTTTTCTTTTCCTCTGTATATGGGAAAGTTCTGAAGTCCCAGATCTCTCATGGAATCCAGGCTTCCCTTCCTTGCCCCCACACTACTCTTGGGGTATCCTAGTCAATCTTGGGTATGAGACACAGCCCGGCAGTCAGCCATAGACACAAGTACAACAATGGTGTGTGTGCTAGACTTGAGGAATGCAAGGAATTTCCCAATTAGCCTCTAAACTCCTTACCTCCAAGACCTGAGATTCCATCATTAGTAATACATTCCTTTTTGCCTTTGAGATATTTCTCTTTCACAGCTTCCTCTTGAATAAATTACAGCTACCCCCCAAGGAAGGGGAAAATCTTAAGCTCTAATCATGCAATGCCTTAGCAAGGGATTCACTGTTGGAGGTAAGCAGTGACTATGGGAGGATTTCTAGGGCCTGTCGTTAAGGCAAGGAGAGTGCCAAAGTTCATGAGGGCATGACCTGTCACTTGTCTGTCTCCTCAACTCCTGTCCACATTATGGTTTCTGGAACATAAAAGATGCTCAGTGTTTGGTGGGGGGGAAATATGAATGAAGGATAACTGAATGATGAGACATTCAGATGGCAGATATTCTCCAGGAAAACAGAACAGAAAACACATTTCCCGGGGATAAGACTGAGCCTGATTCTTCTTGTGAGAACTTCACAGTGTGTTGGGCAGTTTGACACATATTCAGACAAATCACGAATGCGGTACCCTTGCTCTTCACTGTCTCACTAGATGGCTTTGGAAAGTGACCCAGGAGTAGCCAGTTTTATCAAAAATCAGTCTAGACACCAGGGGGCATTGCAGACCTAATACCATGGCTTTCTTGCCCAAGTCTCTGGTGACTGACAGCAGGGGGCCCCCAAATGCCATGTTATACCACCAAATACAGACTTCCCTCCCTGAACACTCCCTAACAACAAAATATCACCTAGTATCTTTGTTTCTCAGCTCTGCAGCGGAGACAATCATTAGAATGCCTTACTAAAATCCACTCAACTAGTAAAAACTGTGACCTGTGTCTGGAAAAAGGAAGAAAACATCTGCTCTTGGTCCTCAGTTTGCTGGTAGTAACATCCCTTGCTACTTTCCCAAGCAACTGAAGTATTATACCTGAGGAGCCTGAAGCATCACACAGATGAATTATGTTTAATTGATAATAAATATACAGCAAATAGTGCATGATAGCTACAAAGAGCAAAGAAGCTTTCCTCAGGGGCAATGCCAAGCACTGGACTATTATCTAGTATTTGGAATCAAACAGGTTAGGATCTTAGATAATGGTTTAACCCCTTCAACAATGAACTGTAAAGATTGGTTGATAGTAGGAAAATCCTATACCCAAGATAAGGAAAGAAAGGGGATATTTATTGACTCAATAGATACAAATAGTATTGTGCTTATTTAACCTTGACCATGCTCTCATTAACACCCATTTCCTCATAAGGAAGTAGTAGGTCTAGACAGGAGTGACAATTCTTTGCTTCATTGCACTGGTTCTTTCATTCAACATGTTTTGAGTTCTTATTCTGGGTCAGGCACGGTACTAAGCAATAGGGACACTGTGAATGTAACGTAAGACCTAAGGTAAATGGGGCAGATAGACAGAGGCCTTTACAACTGAGTGTGCTGAGGACTGTCACCTATGTGCTCTGCTGCCCCTCCTGGTCAAGCTTCTCACCAATTCCTCCTGGCTCCTGGGAGCCCATCCCCGCCTCCTCAGCTGAGAGGCCTGGAGACCAGCCACCTTTTCAAATGTTCCACTTCCACACATCAGCGCAGGCAAGTAGCCACCTGTCCTGATGAGAGGGACTCAGCTACCTCTGCTAGGTTTTTTTCCCAAGCCTTACTCAAAATAGCACACACTCTTTCATTAAGCCCCCTTAGAAAGACCACTTGGCCAAATCCCTTCCTCCCAGTGGGTGATCGACAAAGTGGGAAAAGCTGAACCTGGAGTTGGGAGTGTACAACTGTGATTCAGGTCAGTAGAGACTAAATGGGGCCTTTATCTGACTTCCACCAATCAGTCCCCTCACAAATTTGTTTCAAGTCAGGAACCTTTATTGTGGGTCGTGCACTGTGAGAGCGTCAGCAACAGCCCTGAACCTCACTCTGCCCTGAGAGTGGGGGATAATGGATTTATGGGGTTGGTTACCAGATGTGATATAATCAATCATCCTTGCTAATTGTAAGCATCAGGCTCACCAGTCTGCGCAGGTTCTTTATTGGTTTTGGCAGTTACACAGACACACCAGGCTGGACAGGGCCAGGGTCAGGAGCAGGAGGGGTGATGCTAGGAGGCAGGCCTGTCCCCTAGCCCCCCAGAAATCTTCACACTTTTTGGGCTCTCTCTCGCATTCTCTTGTGCTCTCTCATGCTTCTGCTCATGCACACGTGTTCTCTCTGCATCCCTTGAGCCCCTCTCTACCAGACCCAGGGGTGCACACTTACACATGTGCATACCCACTGGGCCGCACCATCATGGGGAAGATACAACACCACAGTTCTGATTATACAGGAGAATGGAAGAAAAAGTCTGACTCACTCACCCTTCATCAGGGAAGGGTAGTGGGGAACAACCCCACAGAATTGTCTAGATTGTGCTTCGGCCTCTGTCCCTTGTCTCATTAGCATCCTAAGTCTCTACACAGTGGTGTTTTAGCATGCTAGTAAGTCCTCCATTACTTTTAAATCAGCCCTCTACCCCTTACATGTACCCATCATGTTTCAGTCAGTTCTGGAGCCACTACCCAAAAGCAGGACATTTCTTTATATACATATGTAAATTTATTTATATATAAATTTCACATTTTTGTAATCCCAGGGATTCATACCCTCCCCCTCCCCACCATTCCCCTCTTTCCTCCCTGCCCCAAGTTTTGTGCTTCAGTTTGGTGCTTAGCTTGCTTTAACTTTTCCTCATGGCTTTTGTTTATTTTTCCCTACATCCCATATATTAGTGAAACCATTTGGTTTCTGTCTTTTTCTTTTTGACTTGTTTCTGCTAATATGATTTCTTCTAAGTACATCCATGTTATCATAGAATCATCAAATTTGTCATTTTAAATTGATAAGTAATATTCCACTGTGTATATATACCATATTTTTTTCATCCAGTCCTCTGTTTGGGGGCATTTAGGTTGCTTCCAAGTCTTTGCAATTATAAATAGTGCTGCAGTAAACATCCGAGCACAGGTGTCCCTTTGTACCCACATTGAGGTTTCTTTTGGGTAGATTCCCTAGAGAGCAATTGCTGGGTCAAATGGTAGTTCCATTTTCATTAATTTGAGGGTCCTCCAGACAGCTTTCCATAGTGGTTGGACCAGTCTACATTCCCACCAGCAGTGTAAGAGTGATCCTTACTCTCCACATCCTCAGCAGCACTTGCAGTTGCTCGTTCTTTGGATGTGGGCCATTCTTACTGTTGTAAGGTGGTATCTCATTGTGGTTTTGATTTGCATTTCCCTTATTGCTAGTGATGCTGAGCAATTTTTTCATGTGCCTGTTGGCCATTTGTATTTCCTCTTTGGAGAGGTGTTCTTTTTAGTTCTCTCCATGTTTTAATTGGGCTTCTTGTTTTGCTTTTCTTTAGTTGAGTGAGTTCCTTGTGGATCTTTGTCATTAAACCCTTATCACTCTTGTGGAGGGCAAATTTTTTTCCCATTCAGTTGGGCTTCTTTTTTTTTTTTTCTATTGTCTCTTTTGCTGTACGGAAGATTTTTAGTTTGGTGTAGTCATCTGTTCATGTTTTTCTTCATTTTTTGCCATCTGTAGTTTCAGATTTCTGAATTGTAATTCATGGAAGGTTTTGCCCAAGTTTTCCTCTATGTATGTTATGGTTTCAGGTCTGACATCTAAGTCTTTCAGCCATTTTGAATTGATTTTTGTACATGGTGTGAGGGAGTTGTCTTGGTCCATTTTTTTGCATGTCTTAGTCCAATTTTCCCAGAACCATTTATTGAAGAGGATATCTTTGTTCCAATGTAAGTTTTTCAGTCCTTTGTCAAAGATTAGCTGACTATATACGTGTGATTTTATTTCCGGGCACTCAATTCTGTTCCATTGGTTTAACTGTCTGTTTTTGTACCAGTACCAAGCTGTTTTAATTATTATGGCTTTGTAGTATAGTTTGAAGTTTGGAATTGTAATACCTCCATTCTCTTTTTTTCTGGTTAGGAGGTTTTTTGATATTAAAGGTCTTTCGGTATTCCATATGGATTTCAGTAATTTTTGTTCTATCGTTTTAAAAAATATCATTGGGACTTTTATCAGGATTGCATTGAATTTGTAGATTGCTTTTGGTAGGATGGCCATTTTGATGATATTAATTCTTCCAATCCATGAGCAGGGAATGTCTTTCCATTTCCTTATGTCTTCTTCTATCTCTTTTAGCAGCACTCTAAAGTTTTCTTTGTATAGTTCTTTCATGTGTTTTGTTAGGTTTATCTCCAGGTATTTAATTTTTTTTGGTGCAATGGTAAATGGGATGGTTTTTCTGATTTCTTCTTCTATTTGACTGTTTGCACATAGGAAAGCTACCGACTTCTGTGTGTTGATTTTGTATCCAGCCACCTTACTGAACTGGTTTATTATTTCAAGCAATCAAAAGCAGGACATTTCTACAAGGTAGTGGGTGTGGTTTTCACTGGTGATTAGCTGACCTGATTTTGTGGAATTCATATTATTTAGTCAAGAAATCAACAGTAGGACTAACAGGACAAGGGATCTAAGACCAAGGGGTCCTATGCCGAATCTAGAATCCTTGTGACCCTGAACTTCTGTAGGGTAAGTGAGTCAGTCAGGCTTTTCTCTCCATTATCCTGTATAAGTTGCACCTATGGTGTTGCAGCATCCCCATGATAGTGCAGCCCAGTGGGTGTGCACATGTGTAAGTGTGCACACCTAGGCCAAGGAGAGAGAGGATAAAGGGGCACAGAGAACACAAGAGAACACCAGGGAAAAAGGCAAGAGAACAAATGTGAAGATTCCTGGGTGGGGAGCCTCACCAGCTGCCTAACACTCCTGACCTTAACCCTGGCTCTGGCCCTGGCTCCAGCTATGGCCCTGCCCTGTCCCATGTGGTGTGTCCATTAACTTCTAGAACCAATAAGAAACCCACACAGATGGATGAGCCTGATGCCTGTGCTCTATCATCTGTGTCACAGACAGGATATTTCCGCCGACAATTAGCTACAAGGACTGGTTAACCTACAACTGTCCCTCAACTATATAGACCTTTATTGTTTTTAATGTTCAAGGCAATGATTATTTGAGATTTAAATACAGAAATATAAAGAGAGGGTGTAGAACAACATTTGACAATGAGTTGACTTCAATAAATATGAGCTAAAATACAAAAATGGATGAATGAGTCCCACATCTCAGACCCAGTGAAAGACTCAGTTTTAAAGCAAACAGGAGGTAGCCATTTGCAGCAGCTTTTCAGCAAGCTAAATCACAAATAATTATCAGTCCTCTATGAAAGGAGTGGGAAAGTATTATTTCCTGTGGCATGAGGTTGGATAGTGGGGATCGTATGGACAGGAGAAAGAGGGAAACAATAATCCAAATGCTCATGACAAAAAATATTTTAAAAGCCATACCTTGTTCTATATCCTTCAGTGCCTTTCACTTGTCTAAATCCAGACAGCTCTTTAACTTAACCCAATCGAAAGCCCTATCCTTATTTCTCTCTCTTTGTCTCTTCACATATATCCTTTGCTACTGCTGAACTGTCCTGCTCACACCATCTGAACTGGCTTAGAACCTCCAGCCTCCCCCATTTTGCACATGCTGGAAATGAGTCCTCTAGTCCCTGTAGTTCCTACCTCTCACTTCTCCAAACTCAACACTGTCTGGTTAGTGTCATACTAGTGTCCATGCAACTTGAGTGTACACACCACAAGGATAAGAATGTGTGTGCTTACATTTACAGATGAATATATATGTGCATATTTATATACATTTATATGACTATCTACATGGTCTATGTATCCTGTACATATATCTAGATCCATAACCAGATCCAGGTACAGACTCAGGTAGCAGTTAAAGATGCAGCCACAAATGTAAATGTAGGGACAGCAGTCACAAGAACCACTTCTCCCATCATGTATGCATTTCCCTTTACATGTGGCTTTATATCCTCATGAAAGAATGGAGTCTATTCTCTCTTCTCGAATCTTGGTTGGTCTTACAACTGGCTTTGACAACTGGGCATGACAGCTAGAATATGGCAGAAGTGACATGTGTGTTAGTCTAAGTCTCAACAAAATGTGCAGCACCACTGTTGCTCTCTTAGAATAGAATTGCACCACTGCTGTGTGATGAAGGCTGAGAGGCCTGGCTAAGAGTAGACACTGACCACCTGGCAAGTATACTTGGCTGTCTCAGGGCACCAAGACTCAGCCTTCCCAGCAGATGACTTCTAGAGAAAGTACCCACAGTGCCACCCAGTTTTCTATTTCCTATTTCCAAGATCTTCTTCCAGAGCTGATTCCAACCCAAATTGTTGATCACAGTGAGGAAAGGCTGTTTTAAGTCAACAAGTTTGGAGTGTGATTTTCATATGAAACAAAGATGATCAAACATGTGTGTATGTGTGTTTGTGTCTGTGTGAATAAGTGAATGTTATGTATATATTTATTTTATTTTATTTTTATTGATTGCACACACATATATCTCTGTGTGAGTAGGTATATATATATATACACATACACACATACATATCATTGTCTACCCCAAGGTTCTCCCATCACCTTATCACCCATGAATGATCTCAGTCTTTTGTACCCTCCCCCTACCATGTTTTGCTATGTATATATTAACATCAGAATTAGTTAAGTGAATAAATGAATAAGTGAATGAGCTCAAAGTTTTAATATACTACACTTAAAGGCTTTTGTCTTCTGAGTCTATTACTAAAGAATATGTTTGGTGGTGTCTTTACTCACTCTTTTCTCTCAGCAAGAGAAAAATGTAATGAGTATTTGAAGAAAATGTACCTAGTTCTTAGGAATGCCAAAGACAGAGAAGAAAGACCCAACTGTTTTTCCTTTGATGCACAAAAAGCTCCCCACTATGGTGTCAGGAAAGTAAGTTGGAATGCGAGTGCTGTGGTCTGATGCCCCGTTCAGTGCTCCTGGCCATGTCCTCAAGTGTGACCGGTCTCCTCAGCCTTGAAGTGTTTCCCTGTTTGTAAGGGGAATTTTAATTAAGGAACCTCTAAGGCCTTTCTTGCCTATAACATTCCCTGAGTGCTTGACTAGGGTTCCATCCTTTCCATTTACTCTACAGCATTTCCTTTGAGACTGGTTTACAATGTACAATAACATATGGTAGCAAGTGCCTCTGTCCCTTTATGAATAGAAAATAGCACTTAGTAAAGGGAGCTGAGACCATTTAGTTTGTAGGAAGAGCAGGAAGAAGCCAAGGAGTCAAGGCCACAGCAGATGCATTTTGGAGATTGGCTCCAACACTTGGGCCACACTGTGTCAGATCTGGTGTGTCTTCTGCGATCTGACAGGCAGGTGTAGGCTGGGCCCTGCAGGAAGGAGGCTTTATAAGACGGGCCTAAAGGGTCCCCAGAAATAGCTATGGAAAAAGAGAAGTTTTCATCTTGATTAAGTCTGTTTGCAGTATGCAAGGAATTAACCAAGTCTGTTTTCTCTGCTTCCATGTACTGATAACACTTATCCATTTATGATAATGGTCAGCCTTTATGAAAGATTTATTTCCATGCACCTTTCATGGGAAACATTATAGATTTGTTTTAAACTTAAAGAAATCAGAGTTCAGAGTAGGGAGAAATGATCACTCAAAGTCACATAATTAGAAAGCTCAAAGACAAGAACTAGACCCAAGATGATCAGTTCCCAAAGATTATCAGATTCCCCTTTTACACCATGTCATACACTCCCTGGCACAACTGACCTGTCCTCTAATCCCTGCTGAGACCTTATTCCAAGAGAAGTCTAAGAGAGGGAAGAAATTCTGCACAGAGCATATATTGCACTGTCATCACAAGGCTATTATGAAAATGGACAGGGTGCTTCTGGTTATGGTCATTTCATAACCCTGCCCACTAACCTGGGTTGGCTCCACTTCCTCCCAAATTCTATCTCTGTAGAAAGTTGTATTATTCCAGTAACTCACGATCCATCAGTAATTGTAGCATAGAACCCCTATCTGATATCCCACAACATAAGACTTCAGTCCTTCCCAAATCAAAGCATCCAGAGAATCATAATATAGGGGCACATCTACACAGATATATAGGCTATGACCCCAAGTCCCAGGGAACTTAGCATTTAGGCAACATAAAAACGTACAAACTATGTCAATGCTGAGCTTTATTTACCATCTTCCAGTACCAGAGAATGAGAAAAGGAAATCCCAAGGGACTAGAGGAAAAAGAGAAGTTTCATTGAACAGGAAGCCTCAAGTGAATTTTAAGGTAAACGGCTTTGGCCAATAGAAGTGAGGATCTTCTTAGTGGAACCAGTAAGACCAAAAACTTGGATGGGAAGAATGAGCAGACCCTTGTAGGAAATAGTGAGAAGATAAACCTCTGGGGTCTGTGACCTAGGAGGAGGAGGAGAATGGGATGACCCATAGCAGGTTACAAAGCCAAAGGGAGACGTTGTTTCCAGGCTCAGCTACCCACTCATGTCACATTCAACAAGATTCAGTCATGCCCTCTGCCCATACAGATCAATGGACAGAAAGCAGATAGGCAGACATGGGGACATATGCTTGTATGTGTACAAACACACACCATACACACACACACACACACACACACACACAATTTGTGTTTGTTCCTGTCAGAAACCAGTCTGTGAGATTGTTGTGAATTCCAGAGGAGGGTGGGGAAGTCCAAGACAGCAGATTGTTGAAACTCTAATTACATATCTTTGAGGTGGAAATTTAGTAAAACCACAGACTTGGAACAACATAAAAGTGCATAAAACAGTCTCATCCGTTCATTATGCAAAGGAATTGCTCATTTATAGAATTTGGATTTCAGTAGAGAGTTTATAAAGCAACAAGATGGGGCTTTATGAGATCCCATCAGCACCAACATGTTCTCATCATAAAGAGCACACTTGTTGGCTGTAACCAATGTGTGTATCCCCCACCCAGTGCCACCCACCTCCAAGAGTGATGAGAACAGACAAGGACCAAGAGAAGCTTGCTAAGAGAACAACTGTCTATTCTGAGGTCACTGGGGAAGAGGTCCACTGAAGAATCATTTAGCTTGAGTAGAAATTATGCAAATAATGTAAACACTGTCATATTATGAACAAAGAAAAGGGAGATGATATGTAGTTATTGCCATATGCACCAGAGAAAAGGGAGATGATATTTAGTTATTGCCGTGTGCACTAACAGAGCCATCTATTCATGAATCAAGGAATTCCCTAGAAGCTGAAAACTCAGCACCCTATTTAAAATAAAACGAAACAAAAAATTTGGCTTTACTGTAAACCATTATGTTCTTCTCCTAGTTCTTGAATTTGACTCAACTTAGTACTCCCACACTTTAATATCTACTTTCCTTTCTTTACATTAAATTATATTAGGGAGAGATTAAGCCAATTTTTAAAAAAGCATTTCCTAAAGTATGGTCTATATAGAACAGTTTACAAAAAAAGAAGAAAAAGGAAAAACAAACAGACAAAAAAACAGTTTGGCGGTTAAATACATTTGGGAAATGTGAAATTAAACTCACACTCCATACCACCCCCCTTGGACTGTATAGTGAACATTAACATCAATGTGCTAACAACTCTGAGAAGTCTGGCAATAAGGAAAATTAAATTTGTTTTAGTAATCATGATAGCTAAGATAGCTAATGCTTTGTTTGGTTTTCATTTGCAAAAAAAAAAATCTATTATCATCCTGAGGAATAAGTGTTTTATAAAGCAGACTTTAGAACATAATAATCTTTGGTTGGTTTTTCAGTTTTTCCCTTTGGCAATAAATTTGAAAGTTGTTCAGTAGTTTTTCAAAATCTATTGCTTCATCCTTTTGTTTTCACCCTACCTGGTAAGTCTGTCCTAATCCTCTTATGTAGAGTTACATTACTTACTCATAAAGAGATTAGAAATTAGCAGGTTTCTGCGTGGAACCAGGGGATCACTGTAAGTTCTCCGACACTTAAAAAGTCATAAATAGGGCGTGGAATCAAAGTGCTCTATTCAGTCATACCCAAGTACCAAAGAGATAGCATGTTAGAAGACCCTGTGTTTATATTTGTTAAAAACAAAAATAAAACAGAAATAACCTATATGCCCATCCCCAGATCCAACTCTGGCAAATCCATACACTGGAATGCTACCCATCAGTTAAATGGAATGGACTATGATGTAGATAACAACAGGAATCACCGTGCTGAGTAAAAGAAAGTGAATACTACATGATTCATTTACATAAAAATCTATAAAATGTGGACTGATCTACGGTGACAGAAAGCAGACCAAAGTTTGCTTGGAATGGGAGTAGACAGAACGAAGGCACCAGACAATTTTTGGCAGTGATTGATGGAAATGTTTAGTGCTTTGATGGTGATGGTTTTACGGGTGTACACATATATCAAACTCATTAAATGGTGTCATTGGATATGAGTTATTGCTCATGAGCAATATCTCAAGGGCTTTACAAATTAATTGAAAAAAAATTTTTCTCCAGAAAAAGAAAATGATGAACAACTTGTGCCTGACTTACCTTAAGTCTTAAGCATTAAGCATTAAAACTTACTTAATGCTGCTGATCATCACTGATTTTTAGAGACTCAAAATTTACAAGCAAACGAATGAGTCTAAGACTTAGTGAATTGCATTTCTAGGTACTTCTGCTATCTTTCATTATTTTTTCATCAATGGAAGAAGCCTTGAAAAAATTTCATCTGGTTCCTAGAAATATAAGGAATACTAAAAAGGCCTGTCCAGTGACTTTACAGATGAATTTTCACCAGAGTTGGTACAGTCAAGGGACTGAACTGAAAGGGGTCTCTTCAGCATTGCCCTGGCTCATCCTCACTGTCCCTAGTTCAGTCATTTTCTCCCTTTCTTTGAAGAATCAGAAATGCCAAGAGATCACAGATTTAAAGGATCAAATTAATACCGCAGCTTGGGGAAATAATGCAGGAAAAGTCTCTTCATTCTTAAGTAAAAAGGTGGGGGAAATCCTAATTCAGATGTTTTGTGACTCCATGAATTCATTTCTGTGAGAATGACACCTAAGTAGAGTTGAGGAGAGGAAAGAAAGAACTGCCACATCAAGTGCTAAGATCCTAGTCTACAGAGAAAGATACACCTTACCTTCACTATTAGATGGATCTTTGACAAGCCATGTGAGCTTTGAGTGCCTCCTGCAAGCTAGAGTTAATAGTAATTACCACACATTTATTCTCAACAGTCAGTGAAAAAATATATATATTTATATTAAAATTTACATAAATTTATATAAAATTATATTATATATATATATATATAAAATTCCCTGTGCAATGCCCAGTGTACATTAGGGGCAAATGTCAGCTCATTCCCCAACTTTCAAAGACAAATAGCCTATTAAATATTTTGATAGAAGGAGATCTGTAAATTTACTACCAAATGCAGGTCAATAGGCAAATCCCAAATCCTTAGAATCAATTTAATGACAAAACCTAAACTGAACAGAAATAGGAGGCTCTAGATCTTTCTCTTTGTTTAACTGATCCACACACAGCATTTTTCCCTGGTAACCACCACCCCTGGAGTTATCCCACATATGAAGCAAGCATTTTCTCCTGGTGATGGCATTCTTTCCTTCCACCTTTTCTAATGCCACAGTGCAGCTTCTGGCATTTTGACTTCTGCTGCCCAGTACCCTCTCTCCAATCCAATAGTTCCCACCTGCCCCACCTCGTTTTAAGACACAGCCAGATGGAAGGCAGGTTCACAGAAGTCAAATAGTGAAAACAAGTAAATGGCAGCAAATGAGTGGACCAGACTTTGCGTGTCCTCCTAAGTTAAGTCTATTAGAGCTGGGTGATTTTCAGGGTGTATATTTGTTTCCTGCAGCTACAATCATAAAGTACTGCAAGCTGGGAGGCTTAAAGTCAGAGCAACATGTTCTGCCACTGCTATGGAGGCTGAAAGTCTGAAGTCAAGTTGTTGGCAAGACCCTGTTCTCTCTGATGTTCTAGAAGAGTTTTCCATCACCTCGTCCAGTTTCTGGTGCTTACCAGCAGTTTTTTACTTCCCCTGACTATAAAATATAGCACTCCCATCTCCACCTCCACTGTCTTCATGGCATACTCCAGGTGTATCTTGACATGCATTGCTTATGAGGATACCAGTCACGTGTTCTTACAATAAGTGAGATTAGCACTCACTAATACAGTGTGAGCCACCTTAACTTGATTATATCTGCAAAGACTATTTCCAAATAAGGTCACATTTTGAGGTTTAAATGAACATTAATTTGGGGGAACATTGTTCAACCCCTTATAGGGTCCCTGATGTCCAACATTCCTGATAAGAACAAGTCCTAGAGATTAAAGGTGCTGGGTCTAGTTTATATGGTCAATTTATGACAGAATGAAAACTGGTATTCCAGTCTCTTGTTCCTATGCCATGGTGATTTCTAAGGCACCACTATGTCTCTTAGCAGCATCCATTTAACTCTAAGATGAGGGTGGGGAAAGAGAAGCTTTTTGTAATGAACTGGGCTTATAATAATAATAGGCATTGTGAACTGGACTTTAGAGACATGGTCTCTAATCTCTGCAACAATAGTGAACATACTTGGGCAGTTTACTATAGGCCAAGCCACCATTCTTATTGCTTAAATCACGTATTGAGTTAATTAATCCTCCCCACAAGCTGAGGTCTGTCTGATCCAAACCCCAGAACTTCTTCCAGCACCAGGCAGCATTAAATGTGAACTGCACATTCAACTGCTCACACCCCCACCAAATGCCTATGTGTAACTTACAGCTCAGCTGGAATTTGAAAATGTCCACCTAAGCTGAGAATAGGGTAACCACAGGGACAGCTGTCTATCCACCAGTCAGCTGCTAGTCAATTAACTGGGAACCTCCCAAAGTAAAATCTTCAGATGTGCCTGCAGATTAAGATGAGCGATGGTCATTTAAGCCCGTTCCATCTGATTCCTGTGGTTTCTGGCCAAGGATAGCTGACAGCTGTGATTGGTAGCCTCTGTTGGTCAGATGCAGATGTGGACAAATCTCTCTGGCATGATGCCACTCTGAAACACGGGTTGGCAGGGAGCAGAATGGCTCAGGCCATTCATGCAAACCACTCAGATCTGAAGGGCTGCTGGTTGGAGCCCAGCGTCACTGGCTCACCACTCATCACACACTGGGGTACAGTGGGCAGTAATTAACAATTACCAATGGCATCAATTAAAGCCAAGTGGGACACATTGACTTTCAGAGAGGAGTGGAGAGGAGGGTAAAGCTATCTCTTCCTGGGTTTTTGGAGATAGAAAGTGCCTGGGGATGCCATAGGAATAAACAAAAAAAGGAAACTGGAATTCCTTTGCCTTTGATGCTGCTTTCATAGTGTTCTTATTTGAGAAAAGACACATGTGGTGAATTCCTGCTCTAGAGAGGATTTATCTTGAGGTCACACCCTGGGGTGCTGGACCAGGTTTTCAGAGGAGTCTGAACATACAGCTGCTGTTGTCTTCCTTGCAGCTGAGAGGACAGAAGCGCTGCTCTCGCTGGTTGGCACACCTAGCCAGCAGCATGAAAGTAGTGATCTTGAGGTCTGGGATATCATGGAGACTCTGCCCCCCCCCCCCCCGAGTGTGACTTTAAACAAATCCTCTAGCCTCACTGTGTTTGAGATTCCTCATTTCTCAAGAAAGGACAATGAGACATATCTGACAATTATGAATCCCAAATGGGACAATATACACTGAATTATTTTGAAAAGTGCAGTTTTGTTTGTGAGGACAGAAAATATGGAGGACCAATCACCACCAGAGCTATTCAACTGTCAACTAACCAGCTCTGCAACATGGGGAAAAATCTCCAGCAGCGTACCACAGCAGTTTTTTGTAAATCTAACCAAAGTGTAGATCTAAGACACCAGGAAAAATGCTCAAAGAAGCAAGAAAGTTGGTCCGTGGACTCAGACACACTCAAGAACTAGATTGAACTCACTTGCCCTCACAAACACAGTGGCAGCAGTGGATATGGCAGCAGAAATACACCCTCAGATAAGACATTTAGGTGTCCCTGAGGAATATTCCCAGCAGTTTGAAAGTGAGGAAATGCACTATTTCTTATAATTATTGGTATCACAATAAAAGCGACACTGCACAGGGTCAACTATTTCTCAGTAATTATGCACTTTCCTGGTGCAGGCTAAGCTGTAGTTCATCTTCTCTAGTTAATCTTTCCATATGTTCCATCAACTTCCTGTCCTTCTGAAATTCAAAATTTCTGGGCACAGAGAATGACCCCTGCTGGTGTGAGCACAGTTATGGATTGACTTCCTTTTTATATCTTTGATGTCATTTGGAGAGCAGAGAGGCAAACATGTGGACTTAGACTTGAGCCAGAAGTTCAATTATATAAATTTCCACCTGTTCTACCCTGGAAAGTCATAGAGAAACATTCTAGATTCTTGTACCATGTTGTATCAGACCATCTACCTAATTGCCTACCAGCAGCTCCTGAATGTCAGTGTCCACGCAAGGCACCATGCAACCATCATGACCCTAGTCAGGATTATGGGTCTGCATGGACATAACTTGAGCAGGCATATCTCAACCTCACGGGACCCTTTCTCAGCAGTGTGTGACTCCCACATCCCACTGTGGCTGAGATAACAGGTGCTCTGACCAGGACCATGCAGTCTCTGCTCTTTGAGCAGGATGAGCACCCATGTTATACCCTGGGTTTTGAATTTGCACTCAAGAGGCAGCACAGCATGAAGGTCAAGAAAGCAGACACTCGAGTTACTTGCTAGTTTGAGGTTGAGCAAGTTCCCTAACCTTCCATTAATAATAAGCTACAATAGTAATGATTCACATGACTACTATTAAAATAAGATGGGTTAATACATATGAAGAGTTTAGAATGTTCCATAAACATAGTCAACACTCAACAGACATGAGATATTTAAGAATGGGGATAAAGGTATTATGGACTAATGTCTGTATCTCCCTAAAATTCATTTCTAAAGTCCTAAACCCAGATCTTCTGATGAAGAACAGAAGATCTATAGATGGGCCTTCAGGAGATAAGTATGTTTAGAGGAAGTTGTGAGGGTGCAGCTCTCCTGATGGAATTAGCAGCCTGATAAAAAGAAGAGATCAGAACATTATCTTCTTATCTGCTTCATCCTTTTGCTCTTTAATTTCCCTGCTCAAACCCCTCCCCCCCACATACTTATTCTCCTCTTCCTCCTTCTCTTCCTTCAACTCTCTCTCCCCATGCCCAATTTGAACGAAGTCAGTAGGTTTCATCTATAAACCAAGAACATAGTCCTTAGTGTGAAGAAAAGCTGCAGGTATTTTAATCATAGGCTCCTGCACTCAAGAACTGTGAGTAAAAGAAGTTTACTATGTGAGCCACGCAGTCTGTGGCAGTTTGTTGTAGCATCCCAAGCCCACGCCAACTAATGAGCGTATAGTAGTCAGAGATCTCTGGAGAGAGCCAATAAGGTATGTACGCATGTGCATGCAAGTGCGAATGTATATGTGGTGTGTGTGTGTGTGTGTGTGTGTGTGTATGTGAAGGAATTAACTTATGTGACTGCATGGGGTGGAAAAGTGTGTTTCCTGGAAGGCAGACAAGGAGGTTGGGGACTCAGGAAGAACGATGGTTTCAGTTCAATTCTGATAGCAGTATAAAGCAGGATCCCCTCTTCCTCAGGGATCCTAGAGTATTTCCTCTTCCTTAAGCTTCAAGTGATTTGACGAGGCCTACCACACTATGAAGGGTAGGTTGCTCTATTCAAAGTCCACTAATTTAGGGTTCATCTCATCTAAAAACCACCTTTAAAGTAATATCAAATAGGTGTTTGACCAACTGTCCAGGTGCTCTGGTCTCACCATATTGATCCATCTTGACATAGAATTAGTCATTGGGGTGACTGAGGTAAGTGGTGTAGATTCATATGTACTCACCCAGGTACACTTCCTCAGTGGCAGACTCAACATATACCATATAATTAAACTGCCATAAAAATTAGTGTTTTCTCTGGAGCCAGGACTCTTGTATGTAGATCTGCTGAGGGTAATTGTTAAGGGCCCATATCATTAGCATGTTGGAGTAGAAGCCCTCAGAGAGCCTCAGAGAGCCCAGGTGGCCATTGCCCATTGTGGGAGTGAATAGAGACTTTAAGGCCTTGGGTCTTGAAGGCCCAGAAGGGTGCCCTTAGTTTCCACCATTCTAATAATTAATTGTTCCAGTTGGTACTTTGCCTGGATTATATAATTTGACCTATGACCAAAGGAAGGAGAAGACTGGGTGGGACTTCTCAAGGCCTTTTCACAGTGGCATAAAACTCCAGGTTACACAGCAGTTAAGAACAGAGAGTAGATGAGACTTTTGCTTTCTGGACCTCTCTTGGGGTAATTTTCCACTAAGACAAGGTGCCTTCCAAGTCCACAAACAGCTTCAGTCTATGATGTTACGGGGAAAGAATCCCAATAGAATTAAGAGGAAGAGGAAGGGTTAATGTCATTATCTCAGGTAAGTCATTTCAACCTCCTTGACTATTTCTTCATATGAAAAATGACACATCTATATCACAGTATCCTAAGCATGGAAACCTTATATTTTCTCATCTACTATATGCTTTGTCTAGCATGTTGTGTGATAAGGTTCAGTAAGTGCTTACTGAAATAGGTGGGCAGTATCGAAGTACATTCATTTGCTGGAGCTACCATAACAAACGTAATGAAGTAGCACAGAATGGTGGTTAAACAATAGACATCCATTTTCGCACCACTCTCAAGACTCATCCATGATGGAGTGTCAGAAGGACATTGTCTAAGGAGTTTCTTTTTGGAAACTAGGTCTTGCTGTGTTGCTCAGAGTATACCACAGACTCAAGTTACCTAGGGTACCATGGACTCAAGTGATCTCCAGAGCCTCCACCTCCCAGGTAGCTGGAATTACAGGCACCCACCACGGTGCCCAGGTGCTTTTTCAAGGCCAGGTCTCACTATGTTGCCTGGGGTAGTCTTGAACCCGTGAAGTCAAGCAATCCCAAACCTCTTGCCTCACAGCACTTAAACAGCAGGCACACACCACCATGCCCAGCTAAGGAGTTTCTTCTGGACTGTTGATAACCATCTTCATGTATCTTTACATGGTCTCCCCTCTGTGTGTCTATCTCCGAGTCTCCACTTCTTATAAGGATCAATCATGGCTTTAGGGTTTTTTTAGTGACTCATTTTAATTTAATTACATCATTAGTTTCCTATCTCCAACAATAGTCACACTTTGAGGTACTACTCCAACTTAGGTCTTTGATACATATATTTGGGGTAGACATGAAAGTCTGCACCCAGGAAAAAAAGGACATTGTTCTAGGAAAATAAAAAGACCAGTGGGCCAAACATGGACCAGTGACTTGCAGCTCGAGGGGGAGTGACAGGAGTGGGGAATGGGGAAAGGATGAGTGGGGAGGGGCATAAGGGTCAAAATGGAAGGGAGGTTCATACCTAAGGGGAACAACAACCATACAAACATGGCCAATACTGTATGAAAATCACAAGATAAAAATTTATACTAAAATATGTATGTATGTATATGTTTGGGGTAGACATAAGTCAGTCTATTCAAGGACATCTTGTCCTCTACACTACTTCTAGCTCTGGCATTTGATTTCTCCAGTAGTGAGTTGGGCACTATGGCTAGGCTTTCCTCCTCCTCATTTCCTGGTGAAAATGAACATGTTAAACTCAACAATTAGAAAACAAAACACATGATTTAAAAATAACCAAAGTCCATAATAGATAACTGATCAAAGAATATATAGAGATAGTTGCCAATAAGCACATGAAAGGATGCTCTACATCATATCATCAAAATATTCAAGTTAAAACAGCAACAAGACACCTATTAGAATGGCCAAAATTTGGAACATTGACAACAACAAATACTAATGAAAACGTAGAGCAATAGGAATTTTCATTCCTTGGCTGGCAGAAGTGCAAAATGGTAGTCACTTTGAAATACATAAGGGTGGTTTCTTATAAGACTAAACATACTTTTTCCATACCACCCAGCAATCACACTCTTCAATATTTACCCATATGTAGTGAAAGTGTAGCTTCTGTTCACATAAATATCTGCACATAAATATTTATAGCAGTTTTCGTCATAATTGTCAAACCTTGGAAACAACCAGAGTGTCTTTCAGTCGGTGAATGGATCAAGTGTGGTACATCCAGACAATAGAATACTATTCAGTGTCAAAAAGAAATTAGCTATTAAGCCATGATCTCACCAGTGCCATTCAAGATTTTAGAGAACACTGAGGAATATAAACACCAAGGAAGCACCAATTAAACAGCTGGAATGGCAAACAGATCTATGCCAGAGATGAATGACAGTCCCAAATCTCAGGGAATAGAGGCTCTGATCATCTTTCATCACCAGCCAACTCACAGACCCCTGGTGGTAGGAGGGGTATTTAATTCAGGACCCCAGGACCAGCACCATCGACTGCATTGAGACAGAGCCAGAAAACCTACTGATAATTGTGCAGAGTCCTTCAAGGGAGGGGCGTCTGGAGCTGAATAATCTGATTCCTTTCCTTCCCTGCTTTTAGGAGAGAAAATAAACACAATAGATTGTTTTTCTTCTTAATTAAACCCTCTAAATTTAAACTCACTTCTCCAAACTCCTTATCTAGCAACAGCGGACTAGAAAATCTAGGAGGAAAATAATTCTGTCAAAGGGAGACTGGCTAGCTTTTCATTATTCAACTCACATTTTCAAGGACTTACTATAGCTTTAAAATAATATTTCACTTGATCCTCATGAACTCTATGAAGGCTAAAGACTGCAGAGCCCAGACTGTTCACCTCAAAACTTTCTCCAGGGCCCACCTACCAGCCTCCACCCCACTCCCATTCAGGCACCTCCCCTTCACAATTCTCTTCTTAGATGCATCCTTCCAGTCCTTCAGAGAAACTCTATCCTCTACAGTGGTACCCACCCATCTTTTAGAGTTAGCAAACTGCCCAGTAGTCTCACCCAAGAGTTTCTCTTCTTTCTGAAAATTCATCTGACCAAAAGCCCACCATGAATTCTGTGATGCTTTTGCAGTAGCCCATATTTTAATAATCACAAAGGTATCTAAACACATTTGAAAAAGAGTTTAAAAGGGCAACACTGACTGGTTAAAATACTCTTTATACCCATAAATTAGCAAGTCTCTTGAAAAATTCACCTTGGAGTTCCCAGGGATTCAGACTGGATAGTGAAACTTTCCATTTCAGGATCACTTCCACCTGCCGAATGACCAGAGCAACCTGGTGCTTAGAAGGTAGTTTTGCTCTCCTTTTTCTTTCCTTATGCATAGCAAGTGAGAAATCGATGCCCCAGTATGGTCAGTTCTGCCCTACCCTCTCGACACTCTCACTCAAGGCCACAGAGAGTTCACAAGAGGCCAAACTTATTCTGATCATTTCTTCTCCTAGTGATAAATAATGCAACAACAACGCCCACATTTTATAAGACCTGCTACTTTATGTAGCCCATTTGCTGAGCTAACCCACTACAGCCTCATATCAACCCCAGGTAGGGGCTAAAATTGCCATTATCCTCAAGAAACAGTAAATTTCAGCAAACTGCTAAATTTGCTCAGCTCCTGAGGGGGTAGATCCCAAATCTTAGGTGTGATTCTCTGTCTCCCACAACCTTCACCGTGTCACTCTTGTGTCACTTTCCCATAGTGTGGTGACAGCGAAATCACGCTAGGTAGCAGCTAGAGCAAGTCCGAGGAACAGGGCCCAACTGAGGATAGGTTACTGTCCATTCCACCCACCTACACAACTGCAAGACCACTCAGGCTTTGGAAATAGCAGCAATGGGGTTCCTCTAACAGACAGGGGAAGGTCACAGGTGCCAGTATCTCATCCCAGAGTGTCCGCAGTGTCTAGGAGCTCCAAACACAAGGCTGCTCCTGCAAGATGGTACCATCCCACCAACAAGGGCCTGGAGCTTGTGGTTCTCCAGCAATTAAGGGGGCCAGAATCCAACTCACAGTGGAAGCTGGAGGTGCTCACAGGTGGGATCACTGAGAGGGTTGCAGCCCCGGCCACAGTCTGAAGATCGGAATAGACAGTGCTGAACACTGGAGCAGACAGCACCAGGAGGTGGTGCCAGGTGATCAGTTGGTAACAGCTCCTGGAAGTGATCAGACAGTGCTGATCACCTGTCAACAGTGCTGGAGAGCACTGGTCAGTAGCGCCTGCCACCAATGGTTTTTGGAGGCAGTAGAGTCAGAACCTTATTAATAGCTCCTTGTGACTTACTGGCCCACACTAACATCACACACTCCTTTGAGACACCAGGCCTGGCCTTTTTGGTCCTTTTAGCTGAGGTCAGAGGCAGGTGCAGCCAGCCCATCCCCTGAGGAGCCCTTCAGCTTCTCTGTAGAGCTTCTCTGCTCCACTTCTTTCTTGGAGGCCAGTTCCGGCTGCTACTTCTTTCTTTCTCCAAAAGCTAGAAACAGTCAGTGCAGCCATTCAAAGTTGGCTTCTTCCTTGACATATATCCACAGGGTCGCTACTTGCAAGTCTGATTGGACTGTTTTCATTCCTATGGCTGATTGGACAGTAGGGCAGATTGTGGAACTTGTAGCTCGCACCTGATTGGTCCATTTTACAATCCAGGCACAAAACCCACAGGCCTCTCTGAAGCCAGAGTCCCTGGATCTCCCTGGAATCCTGGCCCAGGGGCTGCCTGCCCTGAGGCAAGGTGAAAAGGGAACCACTGCCACCTGCCATCACTACTGGTCTTTGTCTACAGCCTGAGACCCAGTGGTGGGGGATAAAATTCCCACCAACTGCTGCTGCTCACTCTGCCTGCAAGCAGCTTCTGGGGCTGAGAGCTGGAGGAGAAGGGCCTGCCTGCAGACAGCAACTCTGGGCATGGGTGGAAAAGACCCAGCCCTGCCCTGAAGCTTGTGCTAACGGGCCTGTTTTCAAAGAGTGTGTCCTGGTCAGACAAGAGTAGGTACTGTGGTTGGATAGCACAGACAGAAGGCCCAGGTGCCTGCTTCACCACTCTCCTGACTTCCTTCTTCATTCCAGTTGGTTCAGTCACACCAGCCTGGTGCAGCCCTGTTGGTGGTAAGGACTATTTCTGCTTTCCATCTTCTGCCCCAAGAAACTTCGAGAAGCACAGGCACAGTTTCTGTGTGGGGGGAACCCTGGGAACAAAGGATCACAGAAGTAGCTGCAGGGGGAGACAGCACCATGGGTGTGCTGGCCAGCTAAGCCCAGGAGGTCTCACTTGGGCCATTTGCTCTGGATTACTGCCGTTAAGCCTTGGACCAGAGCACATAGCACCTGGGGAATGCATCCTCTCTTCTCTCTAGAACTACCTCTCCATGCCATGTCATTCAAAGGCCCATTGACCTGCACTTCAGACCCCCCTGTGGTGTCCAGGGATCTAGTATATCAGGCCACTTTGTCTCCAAGAATTCGCCCCTACCCTCACACAGATCTTGGCCACAGAGCAATTCTCTCTGCACACTCTCCATTCATCTTGAGCGTCCTGCGAGCCCCCAGGTTAACTGCCAAGTAAACACTTTCTAATAAAGAGGTGTCACTCCTCCCTTACCCGACATGACTGAGCTTGGGACAGTTTGCACCTTGAGGCCAAAAAGCTCAGTCCCATCTGGCCTTTCTCCCTCCCCCTTTACACCAAGCAGTTTCCTGCAGAATATGGCCAGCTGGATAGAGGCCTCTAGAGACCCCTGCCACCAGACTCACCAGAGTGAAAACGCACCCCCATTCAAGGGCTGCCAGGGGCCATCTGTTCAGGAGCTCAGGGGATGGGGTAGGCAATACCCCATGCCTCCAGGGGCCTCCAAACTGGGAGAAATTTCTGCCAAAGCGCCAGCTCCTCCCCCAAGTCCTTGACAAAATGCACAGTTCTCTCACTTCCCCCCAGCTTCCTGAACCAGAGAAGAGTGCCAAGTCAATCTGATTGCCTGCAACCTGCCCTGGAAAAGGGACTTCTGTTAGGGCAGGAAAGAAGGTTTGGCTACTTGTGCTGCAACTTCTGGTAGTACCCAGACAACCAGGCTGGGGCCACTGGAAAGAGGAGAAAGAAGGGCAAGAAACAAAACTGGAATAAGCCTCCAGTCCAGGAAGAGCAAAGGAGTCCTACAAGATTGCCAACACAGCCTCACCTTCCGTAAACCTCTAGAGCAAAGAGTAGATCATCTAGCTCCTGACATCCAAGCTTTCTATACCTTTAGGACGAGAAACTGAAGCTCAGAAATGGAGAGGACAGGACCCTCTTCACTCGCTTGCAGCAGATCAGAGTTGGAGTAACCAGAGGGGGAAAGGGAGGTGGGGTGGGGAATAAGGGGTACAATACAACCACACAAATGTGACCAATATTGTATGATAATTACAAAATAAAAAATTATTTAAAAAATAAACAAACAAAAAAGCCTCGCTTCTTGCCTGACCACCAGCCAAGCCCTCTGTTCTGTGGCTGCTCTCTGCACAGTTCCCTCCGTGGGCCTGTTGCCCGATTAGTTTCAGGACTCGTGTTCCCTGAGCATAACACACCTGCTGGTCAGAAGAAAAGTGGAACTAAGAGAATTAGGGGCGCATGTGGAACAGGATCCTGGAGATAGCTGTCCAATAACTTCCCGTCTGTCTCCTCTCTCCTTTCTCTGATAGTAAACTTAAAATTCCGAGTACATGAGGCAGTGAGGTTTGGTGGGAAGAGCATGCAAAGCAGGTGTCTGATGTTCACCAGTTCTGCAGATTCCACATATCGCTTTACCCCTCGCATCTCCTGGTTTCATATGTAAAAGGTGAGGCAGCGCAACTTCAGGCTGGGACCACCCTCCAAGAGAAAGCTGCTTTTCCTGCTGCTTTCCTTGATAAAATAGGACATGTTCCTTCTTTCCTTGTTGCCTCCCTCCCCTGAATTGCTCTACCCTCCACCTCTTGAAAAGTTCCATTTCCTAGGTTGAGATGACCTCAACAACTATTTCTTTAAATTTTCCGTAGTTTTGCTCTCTCTTTTCCTTCTGAGACTACAGAACAAAGGTGTTATTTCTCTTTAGATTGCCCCAAAGGACTCTCACATTCTTTTCTTTTTTTTTTAATTATTTTTTTAATTTATTTTTTTACAACATTGTCAGCGCCAGGGTTCGCCCACCACCCTATCATCCGTGCTCCATCACCTTAATCTTTGGTGCCCATCCCACACCCCGATTTCCCTCCTCCCCCTCTCTTGCTCCATATTTCAGTTCTGCTGACAGTTTTAATTTTTTCTTGTCTGTTTGCTTCTTTGGTTTAACTATATTCCTCATATAAGTGAGGCCATTCAGAGTAAGTCTCTTTTTCTTTCTGGCTTATTTCTACTAGCATGAATTCCTTCTAGCTGCATCCATGTTGCCACAAAGTTCATCTTTTTTTGATTGATGAATAATATTCCTTTGTGTACATATGCCACAGCTTTTTGATCCAGTGTTTGGGGCATTTGTGTTGCTTCCATGTCTTGACCATTGTAAATAGTGCTGCAATAAACATCCAAGTACAGGTGTCCTTTTTTAATTAGTGTTTTTGTAACCTTTGGGTAGATTTCTAGAAGCAGGATAGCTGGATTGAATGATAGTTCCATTTTCAGTACTTTAAGTGTCCTTCACACAGCTTTCCATAGTTATTGGACCAGTTTACATTCCCACCAGCGGTGTAAGAGTGTTCCTTTCTCTCCATCTCCATGTCAGCACCTGTAATTGCCCATTTTTTGTTTTGGGGTTTTTGGGCTTGTTTTTTTTTTTTTTTTTTTTTGATATGAGCCATTGTTACTGGTATGAAATGGTATCTCATTGTGGTTTTGATTACTTTTTTTTCTCTTTGTTGTTCTATTTGTGTGTTCTTCAGCTTTGTGCTATGGAGCTCACTAATTCTCTCATTGTCTGCTGTTGAAATTCTCTTGTTTTTAATTCAGTTATAGCGGGTCTTAAACTATTAGTCTTATTCATACTAATATCATATTTTCTCAGTATTTGCTCTGTACCTTTTACCATCATGCTTCCAGCTTCTTCTTTTTCTTGTTTTCTTTTTCTTTTTAGCTCAGTAAGCACTGTGAAAACTATTACCTTGAACTTCTTTGCAAGTCTATTCCACAGTTCTGCTGTGTTGCAAATTCTTTCAGAGTTTTTTGCCAGTAATTTGTGATATCGTCTGTCTCTTCATTTTCAGATTTTGTGGGCTGTATTAAGGATAAACTTTCAGAAGGCTGCCTTTGCACCTGTTCAAGCAGTCAAAGAATTGGCGCAGGAAGAGGTAATAGTAGAAAGGAACTGAGCCAGCAGTGTTCTGAGGGTACTGCTAGTGAACATAGGGAATCAGCTACCTACTGTGCTGGAATCCACAGTGACACTCTCCTCTGGATCAACTTCTTCGCCTACATAGCACATGTAGTCTTATGCCAGCCTCAACTTCTAGGCTGTATTTAAGCACTGGATGCCATCCTGAGCACATCTGGGTTCTGTCTCTTGTTCCGTGGTGGTAAGCCTCACTCTGGGGCATTTATTCTTGTTGTTAAGTTAGACCCAGATACTTAAACTCTGAAAGCCTCCAGTTGTCTCAATTCTGTGCATATTGAAGGTGTTTAGACTATTACAGCCTTGGGCTGCAAGTAATAGTCTCATCTGTGAGGGGATATGGGTGATCCAACCTGGCTCTTTCCACTGATCTGAATTCCAGATTATTAGGAACCTTGGATTCAAGAGAGTTATTATCATTCTGACCCCCTGGTACTACATTTTTCAAACAGTGCACCTTCTGTCTAAATGCCAACTTTGTGCATCCCTAGTCAGCATATGGAGTCCAAGCACAGGTACATACCATGAACCAAGTCAACAACTATATGGGAGGCTCCAGATACAGCCATCCCTCCCCCGCCTGAGTTATAATGCCCAAGAATCACTGGAAATACAATGCAATTAAAGCTTTTCCTACCTCTTTCTGTCAGCCTGCTACTCCTGCTGTGTGCTGTAGCTGTTTGTTGTCTTTCAGAAATTGTTAACTTTGCTCTGCTGTAATTTAACTGGGACTACATGGAGGAGGACTCCTGGCATCTATGTCTGCTGCTATGCTGCCAGGTTCTTCTTGTTGTTTCCTAAATCTCCATGGTATTCTAGTGCAAAGTCAAGTACATGTTTTAATTGTGGGTCTCAGTTTGCAATCCACCCTTTTCCTGCACTTTTCCTCACCCCAACTCTATTATGAATCCTTCTTCAAGTGAGCAAAATGAGACTACATCTCCAAGGAGATGGGTGTGAAGAAGAATTTATCTACCTGTTTGAAGCTCTGAAACATTCTATGTTCATTCATTCATTCAAGGGAGGAGGACCCATATCTGCCAAGCATAATGTGTGCTGGGGGGGACTCTGACCAGAGGAGCAAGATTAAGGGACTCCAGCAGACATAGAGGTATAACCAACAAGTACTATAGGTCCCTCTGTGTCAATAGTAAGTGCAAGGTGCTTTTCATACAGTAACGGTTCTAATGATTGTCTGTACTTACACATATAAATGTACAGCTCTTGTTCGAAGTAGGGGTTATCATTGGTCCCACTTTTTAGATAATGAAATTGAGGCAGAGCGATTTTAAGTCATTCCTCCCAGGTCACACTGGGAACTACAGAATGCAATCAAATTTGGGCTCTCTGGCTCAGAGCCTGTGTGCTCAGACTACTGTTGCAGGCATTATGGGGCAGAGTCCCACTGTGTGCACAGGGGCATGGGAAAGTGCTGTGGTCATTGAAGGATTGTGCCATCTTGGTAAAGCAGAGTGATTGCAAAGTATAGCCCTTAGTCAGAGCCACCTCTGTCTCTGTAAGGAGAGGTTCTGTCAGCCCTCTCCTTACAAGGACATCTTGCAAACTGGTCCTTGCAACTAGCTGACATTGTCTGACATTCCTTCTGCCTAAGATCAGCAAGCCCCCACCATACCCCCTTTGACTGCTCCAATCCTATTCTTTACATTTTTATAAGTTCCTTGCTGATCTGAGCTCATAAAACCCCCAAGGACTCTGCAACCTTCAGATCATCTAGTGACAACCACAGAGTCTATTTTCTCTATTCTGTGGGCATGTGGTAGCAATGCAAAGGGAGAGACCAGTGAGGACAAGGTATATAATCAGCAGGATGCTGGAAAAGAGTGGCTACTCTAGAACACTAGGATTGCAAGTAAGGGGGCTACTACCCTGTGGGCAGAGAGGAACCAAGACCTTAGAGGGTGCCCTCAAAAAAGGGAAGGAGAGAAGCTCAGAACTGTATCTGAAGTCATGTTTGACACAATAACACAGTGAAGGCTACTGCTGACTCAGTTATGGCTGAGTACACAGTGACATGTAAGTGAACTGGGCATGGAAAATATAGGACTCCAGCTGGCCCAAGTCCAAGTGGAGATGGCTGACGTGGTCCTAATAGATCTCAAAGCAGTATTTCTGGGAGAAACTTATCAGCTGTTGGTTCTGTCATCACTCATGGAAAATAAACACTTGTTTCATGCTGACCAAGACAAGAATAAGCTTGACTGTAGCACCTACAGAAATCAGCCTCATGGTTGGTTAGCTGATAGTGTAGAAGGGCAAGAGAAATGGGACATTCCAGAGAAAGACTCCATACAGGAAGAAAGCAGCACCTGAGCCAAGATTTCCAGTGGAGGTCTGACTGCCAGATACAGCTTGCTATGCACAGAGGGTGTTAGCCTATACAGTACGTGGGTCTTTCCCTGCAAGGTTTCCAAGGCCTAGCTGTACCTAAACCCTACTGCCTCACTGGCTTTCTTCCCTCCCACTCTTCCTGGGTTCATTTTGCTTTAGTCCACTAGCTTCCTTGTTATCCCTCAAACACATCAAGCACATACCCGCCCCAGGGTGGGTATTGCTATTCCCAGTGGAACGGTCTTCCCCCATATTGCCAAATAACTCACATTCTTTCTCTTGGTTTCTGTTCAACAGTCACCCTATCAGAGAGACCCTTACCTCTTCCTCCCCTCATACCAAATCTTGTGAGTATCTGACACTGCTTGTGAGTATCTTGTGAGTATCTGCTTTGTATTCCCCGGACTTCAGCAGCCCTGATAGGTGTGTGTATTTGTACATGTGTGATGGCTATTTGATCCTGACAGAACACAAGTTCCCTGAGGATAATGTGCTAGTGGCTGTATCTCTGTGCCTAGGATATTGATGACTATCGTGGGTCTCAAACTACTGCGGTATCAAACTGAATTCTCTGCCTTAGTGTCTGAATGATTTCTTTCTGATTACACATAATATTGTTTTTAAATCAAAGCTTTATTTGTTTTCTGAACTAACAAGAAAATGTGCAAGGTGCTCTTCCACACACTACTAAGGTGCTTCCCCTCCATTCCTGGATCCATGAGCACTTCTACCCTTCACTATATCCTGTAGTCTACCCTCTTCATTCTCACCTGTTATCTTCCCCTGTCAAGCTGGTGCTGTTTTCCATGCAATGAGAACTCTTTCCCATTACCTAAACCCTAACCAAGCTTCCATACTCCTCTCTACTCCAACCTCTTTTTTCCTTTCCCTGTTCACTGATTTCTCCATTCTCTGGATATTTATATCACCTCCCAGTGTTTACCACTAAAAGTTTAAGATGTGTGTTCTTCTCCCTACACGGACTGCAGTTCTCTGGGAACAGATATCATGTTTCCTGTAGCTCCTGCACCCTCCTAGAGATGACCAAGTATGGAGAGAGTGTTATCATGTTGACAAACTTGCCAATAAATGAATCAAGTTATAGACATTGCAGAACCACACCACTCTTTCTTGCTGATGTGATGCCTGCTACCTACATGTGGGTGTCTCTTAGATCACTGAAAAGACAATGAAAAGACTATTCAAGGGAAAATCTAAGGCTGCAATCCTGTGCCTATTCAGTTACTTAGCCAATAGTTAATAATCAGAGGCCCAGTACTGTGCAAGTCAGACAAATTCCAGAATCACTGAGCTGGAAGAAACCTTGGGAAGCACCTGGTTCAAACCTTGGTGTCAATTAATGTTTTGTTCTGTTCTTAAGCTTTTATTTTATTTTTAAAATTGATTGCACACACACACACACACACATATATATTTAAACATCATTGTCAAATTATTACTGGGTAAAAGGAACTTTCTAACTTAAAACTCACATCTTCTGCCTGCTTCTCCCAGGCAGATTCAAATCCTAAACCCACTGCAGGTATGCCTATCACAGATCAGTCACTTTTGTTATGCAGATTCTAGTCTCCCCTTCTCAGCTCCTTGCCTCAGGGACTGCAGAAAAAAAACTCAGAAACTGCAGTTTACAACTTACTAGCTTGCCTCAATTTATCCTTTGCAGCTCCTGCAGCCTAAAAACATCAAATACTGTAGATTCTTTTTACCACTCCTAGCCTTTTATTATATTTTCCAAGCCAGAACAAGACTCTTAGAGTGCAAACTAATTTATTACTAAACAAAGTGATCCTAATTATTTCTCAATTACTAGAAACATGTAAGAAAAACCCTGATTATTTCAGCATTGCCCAAAACCTTCCTCAACATTGTCCAATGCCCTTTCCCAAGATTGTCTAAAACCTTCAGTTTTTAGTTCTCTTAACTTCACCACTTGAGTCCTTTAGCGTTCATTTACATGTGCTCAAAGAGTAGACATCTTTCTTTGTAGTGCTCCAGCTCTTCCAAGCAGACAGTTGAAATTGTAATGCTGTCTTCTCATTGTTGTCCTCTTCGAAGTAGTAGGAAGAAACTCCATAGTATGGGAACAAGCAAAGTTCATTTTCTTCTCAGGCCTGGCTCACACAGACTCACCAGAAATACCCAAGTAAAACTCAGCAAGACAAACTCCAACACAGAGTTCAAATCTCCAAGCTCTTTAGCTTTCAGCCATGGCCTGGCATCCATCTTTCCTTCCAAAATGGTCCAATCTCCTTCTTTTGTCTTCAAGTTTCTTTATACCTTTCTTCCCAAGTCTTCCAGGCAAGGACTTGGGGGTAAGTCCTGTCAGGTAGGTATGCAAATAAAAGTACTAGCCAGTTCTCTGTGAAATTCACAAGTCTATAGTCATAGGAAAGTAGCTAACTCTTTATCAAATGTATGTATCAGCTGTTAATGATAGGGGGGTAGATGTTCCACCTCTGTATCATACCCTGAGGTTCTCCCACCCCTTATCACCCATGAGCCCTCTTAATCTCTTGTGCCTATCCCTCCCACATTTTACCCTTCTTCCCCTTCTTGGTATATGTATACAATGGAATATTATTCAATCAAAAAAGACAAACTTATGTCACTCGCAGCAACATGGATGGAGCTAGAAGGAATCATGTTAGCAGAAATAAGCCAGAAAGAAAAAGATAAATAAATACTGGATGGTCTCACTTATATGAGGGATATAGGGAAAACAAACAAACAAATGGACAAGAAAAATTCAAAACTGTCAATTAATGTTTTTAGTTGCAGGCAACAGAAGCTGACACAGACTAACTTGTGCAGAAAAGGAATGTATTTAAAGGATCTAAATGGAGCTCAAGAAATCAGGCCTGAATTATGAGTCTAGGAGCAAAGTCCAATATCGTGGACTTTGAGGAAAAAAAAGTGAGAAAACTCTTGCCGCTTTCATGGACACTGGTCTTCTCAACTGGCATGGTGATGGTTACTGTGTAAGGCCACAGCACTGTTTGCAATGCTACTACCCAGGAATATCTTCTGTTGTTTTTGATTCTTTTTGGTTCGGAATCTGTCCAGTGTACATCTGACTGAGAGAACCCAGGTGTCTAGTCTCCATCCTCACATCAGAGGAGGACAGGAAACAAGCACATTTTTTAAAATCTTTAGTGAGAGGTATACTCTGTGGGGAGTCCTCTACTGGAGAAAGGGAATCAATGACAAGCCTCCCTTAACCCTTCAAATCACAAAAGAGGCAATAGAGAACCAAAGAGTTGGAACAAAATTTGTAGGTCATATAATGAATTGCTCTTACAGAGGACAAGAATCCAGAGCTGCTGATTCTCTATCTCATAGTCAGTCTACTCATCTATGTGCAAATGAAGCAACTAACAAAAAAAAGTTACACTGCAATAAAAAAATCAGAACAAATCACAAAGAGTAAATGATCAATGATCCCAGTCCCTCGCAACTATTTTAGGTAAGAACATATTCCTCTCTATTTTAAGAGAAAGACATGGACAAAATCCAAACAATTGGATTCCAGAAATAAAAATTATCAAAATGAATATGAAATACATTCCTTTGGGAGTTTTGCAAGGGAGGCTGGAGGGCTGAAGTATTTGCTGCATATGTTTCTTTAGGACATGGCCAAACTGAGGGTTATGCTGAAGGAAGCAATACTGTAGATATGAGGAAACATAAAGAATGAGATTATTTTCTACAGCGGAAAATTAAAGGCTTTCAGGAATTTGTGAGTGCCAGAGAATTGATGAAAAAAGGGAATATTAATAAGAGATTCTGTGGAATGTATACATAGCCCCTGAGACTTCAGCAAATATTTGAAATGCTGATTGGATTGTTATTCTCTAGACGGTTCATAGCTCCATGACTTAGACTACATGAGTTAAGATTTTTACAAGGATTGTCCAAGATGTAGCTTACTAATCTATAGATTGTCACCTACTTGAG
Source organism: Uropsilus gracilis (assembly GCA_004024945.1). Taxonomy (NCBI): domain Eukaryota; kingdom Metazoa; phylum Chordata; class Mammalia; order Eulipotyphla; family Talpidae; genus Uropsilus; species Uropsilus gracilis. The sequence continues at coordinate 181,561 of PVHY01000912.1, forward strand.
TCACCCATTTTTTCCTCCTTATTTTTGTTCATGTCAAAAACCAGCTGAAAACTCACAAAGACCTCTAGCATCTTCAAAGCTTCAGTACCTCCTCTGTCCACACAAAACTGTTTTTTTTTTTGTCAGTATCTGTAGTGATAGTCACTCTTTCATTCCTCATGTTCTTAATTTGTCTTTTGTTTTGATTTCTTGAGATCAGTTTAGCTAATCATAGCTTTATTTTTCTTGAGTTTTTGTTCTGCTTTATTGTCTGATTTCCACTCTTTCTTTTCTAAGTACTGATTTGGGGCTTCATTTGTTTATTGTTTCCTTGTTTCTTTAAGTGGAAATATAACTTCTTTAGGTACATTTCCATTGTTATGTTTTCCAGTTCACAAATCTTTTCTTTTGCAATCTCTAAGCTTGTACTAATCCCAATCTCTAAGTCTGTAAATTTTTCCATTTCATATTTCCGTTTTTTATTCCTGTTAAGTTATATACATGAATAGTTGTCTTATTCAAGTGTCTTTGGATTCTTGAGCATATTTATGTTAGTTTTTCTACAGTACTTTCCTGCTAATTCTGTTTTCTCTCATCCTTGTAACTATTTTTGTTGAAAGATTTTTCTCCAGAGTGTGAGATATATATATTTCTGTTCTTCTTTGTATGTTTAATAATTTCTGATTGGATGCTTGAAATCATATTTATATTTGGGCTGCTGTTTTGTTTTATTCTGTTTTTTAATAATGAAAGTATTAGACTTTGTTGTGGCAGAAAGCAAAATTCCTTATGAATTGGCTTGGTCCTTTTAAGACTTGTTTTTAAACTTTATTAGGACAGTTTTAGAGAAGCCCTTTACACCAGTGCTAGTTTGGTCAATTACTAATGCAGGACACTCTACTGTACTTCCTGCATACTTAGTGAGTGTGGACTTGTAACACCAGCTCGTCCATCTTCCAGATGGGGTGAACATTAGCAAATATTCATATTGGTATTTTCCTAAACTTTCCTTTGACTGAACTGATACAGCTTCATCTTATGTATGTCACTTAATACTGAACAACAGATTTAAGGGGACCATTGAAATGTAGTAAACCTAAGGGAAGGGGGTAACCCTTGTAGGTTGGTGGGTCCTCACCTTCATACTTATAACTGCAGGCTGTGACTCCTCAAAAGCAGACACATATTAGAATTTCTTTACACAAAGTGAGACAATGTGAGGCAATGGAGAGACACAGAGAGAATGTTTGTTGTAGGATAGCATGTGGCCAGATACAGTCTGTCCCATCTCAGGAAGTACCAACAGTGTAGAAATGAACGTCTAGGCAGTAGCCATTCCTGACCAGAAGGCAACTGGCTAGCTCAACAGGGAAAGCATAGTCTGTTGCTGAGACCTGAAGGCAGTCAGACATGTGAAGACCAGTTGATCTCCATTAAATGCTTATGAGCAAAGTTGAAAACTAATTCAAAATCCCAGCTTTCTGTACTGTCCAATAACAGAGATATAACGATGAAACCTCTGCAACCCTTTTCCAAGCCCCAGCTCCATATCTGACCAGACAAACAATGTGTCTCCCCTCACCTCCCTACCCTCGGCAAATATACCTATTGCAAAGAAGCTCTGAAAATCCGCTAATGAAGAAGTTTCAGGTACTTGATCTTGGTTCTGATGACTTTTAACTTGTTGAAAACCTGTTCCTTGTGGGATTAATGGGATCCTGTATATCAAAGCTTATAAAAATGGTCTGGCCTAGAAAGTGTTCCCACTGGAAGTTTATTGTTGTAAGCTGCTGGTCTTGATAAAATGTCACTTAGAGACGAGTCCTTCTGTTCTAAAGTCCTCCTACTCTTTGCCTCTGTTTATGCTCTTAGTTCCGGTTCTGTGGTGGATTACAAAGAAAGGTCTGCTCTGATTCAAAACAGCCTGTGAATATCTTGACCCTGGTGGGCTGCAGGGCCTGAGATGTTTATTTCATTTCCCTTTCATTCCATTCTCAGCTGGACTCTGGGAGAAGGAAAGGGAAGGAAAGAGGCCCCCCTGAAAAATCAGTCCAGAAATATTTACTGAGTTCTGCCCAAGTGCTGAGGAAATAGAAAGAAACATCTCAAGTCTTGGGCTAGAAAACTACTTCGAGATTTAGTGAAAAACTGATTCTTGAATAGGGCCACCAATTCTAAGGGGAAAAAAAAAAAACAACTTACTTTGAACTTGGAGTGTGGGATTGGGGAGTGGTCTTCTTGGAGATTGCTGCAAAGTGCTTACAACCTAGAGGATACAGCACATCCATGCATTTAAACAAGTTCCTGAGAAAACCAACTTTTCTCCACGTTTGGATGATTTGAATTGTCCTGAGACAGAGCAAAAGATATCTACATGCAGGCAGTTATGTAGTCCTTTCTGCTACCACCAGCTCCAATTCCAGAAACAAATCTAGAAGGTTTGAAACAGAGTTATAGGGGTACCATAGCAGGTCAAAAGACAATGTCACTGCTTATGGGTTCGTACCCATGAACACAATTTCAATGTCACTCAGGGTCACAGAATAACCACAATGGGGGTTATTTCACAAACATAGGAAACAGAAAGTTTCTAAGGCCATAAGTAACTGGTAATATCATTTGAGAGGGAGTCCATCGTGTCCAGAAGTCCTAAACAAAAGACTGCTGATTCAAGATGGTGCTACCCTATCAAGAAGGGCCTGGAGCTCATGGCAGACTGGGAAGCAGTGGGTCTGGACCCAACACACAGTAGTAGCTGCAGGTGGGGTCACTGAGATGACATGGCAGCAACAGTCTGAAGGTCAGACTGGACAATACTAGATACTGAACTGGACAGCAACAGAGATAACAGCACTGGGAAGCAGTGCTGGGTGACCAGAAGTGGTGGACCAATCCTAGTGGTGACCCAGACACAAAATTCTAGTCACCAGTTAACAGTGCTGGATAGCAGTAGCCAGTAGTAGTGGTCACTACCAGGTGGCATTTTCAGACGCCAGTGTTGACAGCTCTTTGTATGTTTGTGAGTTGGTCCACACCACAAAAATCAGCTCTCTGAATCACCAGTCCTAGTATTTCTGGTGCACCTTTTAGGCAATGTCAAAAGCAGAACTGGAGGCAGGTATAGCAACCAGGTCTCATGAAGCTCTTCACCTTCTCTTCATTCTTCGTAGTTCAACTGCAAAGTGACTGATTGGACCATTTAAGATCAATCAGCCTCTTCTTGATTTTTGATGCAAATAATCAACTAATGAGCTGTTTGAACAGGATTGTATCATTTAGCTCTCATCTAATTGGTCCATTCTATGATCTAGGCACCAAAAACTTGTTACCTGCACAGATCTAGCCTGTAGTGGGCTGGTGGGCTTTGAGGAGCCACTGCCAGAGCTGGCGTCGGTGGAGCTGCAGACTCTCCGTGCCTAGACCCCTTCAGTGCGGCTGGGTATAACAATTCAGAAGGGGAAGGGAGGCTGCCACAGCACTACAGGGTGGGGTCTGCTAGGAACCTTCCCTGTTGGCCCAAGACTCCATGAATTTTTCTTGTCAGCAACCAGCCCGTTGAGGGCCTGCCTATTCCTTACATGCAGCCCCTGTGGGGTTGTGTACCCTGGGGCAGCATGGTAGGGGAACCATTGCCTCCCATAATCATAGACTTGGTTCTTTCTAGACCATAGAGGCAAAAGGTTTAGAAGGTCAGTATCTCCTGGTGAGAATCAGCAGGTGTGATAATTCAGTTGAAACAAATATGACCATAAAGTAAGATTTTTCTCAGAAGACCCTTGGTTCTAAATAATTCTAACATAGGAGGCGGTGGTAGATCTCTGTATGGTCCAGACTAAAAATATCTGCTCACAAATAGAGGGAAAGGGTTCACCCTCAATGAAACCTGACATTTCAGAAGTTCAGGAGAAGAGGGACCGTGGAAATTCACAAGTGCTATAAGAAAGCAGTAGTGTTTCAATGCCCTTCTCATAAAGTAAAGTCACTATGCACAGGAGGGTTCCCCTCTCCCCCCACAAAAGTTTACATGAATACTGTATCAAAACTACCCTTCATGAGAAGCATTCTTTCAGTTGGGGATTAGTTCATCAACTGTGGATTACAGACAACGGGTGTTAGCAGAGCTGGAGTAGCAACAAACCAGTAGCCAAACTTCCTTTTTCTTCCCTCAGATAGAATGATCCTTAGATGATACTACACACTGAAGCTGGAAACAGAACTTTTTCTAGGATAACTGCTGGTAGTTGGATGGTTTTCTTAACTTGAGATGTCAAAGGGAAAACATCTCAGGCATCTGTTAAAGCAGACTTTCTTCAGAGGACCATCACAGTAGGTACAGAGACCTTGTGATGGTATTTTACAATAGCTAGGAGAGGTTAGGTACAACTCCAAAAATAAGGAAAAGTAGGCATGTATAGCCAATGATCAGGGTAGCGAAAGTTACCCTTCCCTACTGAGGAAAGATTTTGTTTAAATCATCCTGAGAGTATTCTTGCTGAAGTTTCACCAGGGTGATGAGATGTTCCTTCACGGGTGATAGAAGACGAAGAACTTGCCAATCTTGAAAATGGTCAGATATTAGGAATGGAGGGTTTTAGTTATTCTTATTTAATAGGATTCTCACTAAAATTTGAGTCTCCAGAACATGCTCAGGACCCAGTTTTAAAATGCTCAAGGAAGCCGGGCACGGTGGCTCGTGCTTGTAAGCTTCAGCCTATGAAGCGGCAGGGGCTAGGGATCGCGGTTCGAGTCCCGCCTGGGGCCCGTATAGTGAGACCTAGTTCCAAAAAATAGCTGGGTATGGTGGCGCATGCCTGTAAT
>PVHY01000913.1:0-174539 GCA_004024945.1 Uropsilus gracilis
TTAACACACGAAAAAAGAGCCCTGCCCTCAGGACTTGAAAATTTCCAAGCACATTCAAAATTGTAAGCTAGTCCTATTAATACTGTTATTTTCTACATAGATACAAATTAACTTCTGTCCAGTTTTTTCACATGAATTGTTAAAATTAGTACCAAGTACTGAAATTTTGCTTCTCCTATGGGTGACACTGACACTTATAGGATAACTCCCAAGAAAGTTTCCCAGGTGTGTTTGAGGTTGGGTAGCTGAAGGGATCTTCAATATTCCTCTCCATTCATCTTGCCCATGCCTTCGGTTACTTTCTTCTGAAGGGGTTAGGGAAGCCATTGAAGGCAGGGCAAATTGTTGAAGAATGTGCCTAAAGCGCACCACCTTGCCTGTTGCGGTGTATCTGCTCCATAAGTAAAACACACTGGGTGGTGGTCAGCTCTTATTCATCCTACCACAGAAAGCCCCACCTTGTGCAGTGTTAAAAACAGTGAGCCCAAATAAAATCGGTCAGTCTTTATGTTGGTGTTTAGGGTTCTTGGACCTGATTCTTTTGTGTGAGTCTGTGGCGGTTTTACTACACCAATAAACGATTCTCAGTCACCAGCTGGGTGTCTAAGAATTCAACACAAGGAATTGACACTGTCTACCAAGGAGTAGCTTCAGGTTCCACAGGTAAAGAGCTCAGTGTGTCAAGGTGGCACTCCACCCCAGAAGCCAGTTGCTGTTCCCAGTGCTTCTGAGCAAACTGCTCAAAATCAGAGGTTCCCAGGACCCCTTCTCCTCAGGTTCAGTTAATTTACTAGATCAGCTCACAGAACTCGGGAAACCCATTTACTCACCAAGTCATCGATTTCTTTAAAAAGATGGTCAGGAATAGCCAGATGGAAAAAGTTCGATGGGGCAAGGGTGTGGCGCTCTCCTGCCAAAGCCTTCAGGACCCTGTTCCTTGGGTTTTGATGTAACCTTATCAAATGGCACTTCTGGCCGGGCACGGTGGCTCGTGCTTGTCAGCTTCAGCCTATGAAGCGGCCGGGTCTAGGGATCGCGGTTCGAGTCCTGCCTGGGGCCTGTAGCAAGCCCTAGTTCCAAAAAATACAGCTGGGCGTGGTGGCACGCGCCTGTCATCCCAGCTACCTGGGAAGCTGAGGCTGGGGATGGCTTGAGTCCGTGGTACCCCAGGCAACAAGAGCCTGCGGTTTCACAGGCAAAAATAGCATGACCTAGTCTCAATAAACAAACAAACAAACAAACAAACAAACAAACAAATAAATACATATTTTAAAAAAATGGCACTTCTGATCATTGGAAATTGAACTTTACCTCCTCTGCTCCTGGAAGCCAGACTGGAAATACCATTTCTCCAAACACTTGGTTGACTTTACTGGCATCCTCAGGTGTGTCCAAAAATGTTGCCTCATTCTCTTAACAAAAGACATTCCTATCACTCTGGACACTCAGGAAATTCCAAGACTTTAGGGAGCTATGAGCTTGGAATGCTGGGTAAAGACCATGTATGTAAAAGAAATACTTGTTTTGGTCATCTAAATAAAGAAATATTTATAGCTTAGAAATCAAAACTATCACTTTTGGCAAGAAAACCAAATCTCTCCTTGCTTTACCAACACTGACTTTCAGAATGCTTATTTATTAGACAAATTGATGTTTTACATCTTCTCATTAAGAGAGCTTTTTCTTTAGGTTTTACCATGGTTGGAATGTGAGAGAACTACCAGAAATTTATATAGGGAATAAAATCATATGGATGTCTTTGTTGGCAAATAAATGACTAAAATATTCCCTGAGGTAGATATTAAATAGTTTTAAGTATTTGAGGATTATTCCCATATGTTTAAAAAACATTCCCCTCTTAGAATAAAGATTTAGTGTTGGCAAAGATTAAAACTTTGCATTCTTTTAAAAAACATAACCTTTCTGCAGAGCACATTAGTTAATCCCAGCCTCGGGAAGTCGAGGTTAGAAATCGCTTGAGTCTGCGGGTTCGCGGCTACCCCGGCAACATAGTGAGACCTAGTCGGGCGTGGTGGCACACACCTGTAATCCCAGCTACTTGGGAGGCTGAGGCTGGGGATTGATTGAGTCTCCAGGATCGGGACTACTTCAGTCCACATAGCGAGACCTAGTACCAAAAACAAAAACAAAAACGTAATCTTTCTTCTTCCACTTCTATTTAGGAGCGGGGGAATTGAAGCTAGTCTGTACATTACATTGCTCCTGTAGACTTTAATCTGTGACTGTGAAAGCTTGTCCTTAATTAGCTGTGTGGAATCATTGATAAAATGCAAAAGTGACTCACTTTCAATAGATTTTCTTCTTGTGATAGAAAATGGAGGGTTTTTACTATACTTCGTAGTTGTGCTTTCTGAAATTTAATTTCTTATCAACAGCATAATCTCAATGTATTGGTTTGTTAACAGCCTTTGCCCAAGGAACCTCCTATGTTCAAGAAATACAGAGAATTGGCTTTGTTCACTTTTTTTTTTTTTTGAGACTAGGTCTCGCTATTTTTGCCCGTGGAACCGCAGGCTCTCGTTGCCTGGGGTATCACAGACCCACGCAATCCTCACTCTCAGCTTCCCAGGTAGCTGGGATTACAGGCGCGCCACCACGCCCAGCTGTTTTTTTTTGGAACTAGGTCTCGCTACCAGCCCCAGGCAGGACTCGAACCGCAATCCCCATCCCTGGCTGCTTCATAGGCTGAAGCTTACAGGCACGAGCCACTGTGCCCGGCCTACTGGCTTTGTTCACTTTCTTTGAAGTGATCCCATGTCTGCTCAGTAGTGCATCTGAAATGGTAACAACACCCTGAACCCAAACACACTTATTCCACACTATAAAAAATTTCTAATGTAGGGCATATCCTTTCCTAACTTGAAACACAAGTACATGTAATAAGTACATACAAGTTAAAGTCAGTTACTTGGTTACATGAGGAATTGGAGCCAAGTTTTGTACCAAGTTCAGAAAGAGTTTGATTAGAAGGTGTGTTATTTCATTTGAAGATGTTATTAACTTTTACTCATTACAAGAGTGCTTATTAGAAAAGTACATATTAGCACTTCAAACAGTGAGATATGTAGAGAGTGAAGCCTTTGGCCATCTTATTTTCTAGAAATACTATTGACAGTTTAGTCAACTTACACTTTTATATGTGTATGTGTATATATGTATATAAGTGCATATTTAACATAAATAGAATCATGAACTTAGTATTTTTCACTGATTATGTGCTAAAAAGTTTTTGTGGTAGTGAGAAATGTCCAATACAGATGTCACTAGCTACTTGAAATGTGGCTAGAGTAACTAAGGAACTGAATTTTAGATTGATTTTTTTTTGAGATTAGGTCTTGCTTTGTTGCCTGGGGAATCGTAGGCTCACGTTGCCCGGAGTAATCACAGACTCAAGTGATCCCCAGTCTCAACCTCCCAGGTAGCTAGGATTACAGGTCTGCGCCACCACACTCAGCTATTTTTTGAGACTAGGTCTCGCTATATTGCCCTGGGTGGGTTTTGGACTCCCGGACGGTCTCGAACCCATGGACTCAAGCGATTCCTAACCTATGTAGGCCCTGTGCTTCATAGGCTGCGATTAAAAGCAAGCTCCACTGTGCCCAGCCTTTAATTTGATTTTTAATTAATTTAAATTTAATTTTAGTTTTGTGTGGATAGAGCTATCATATTGGACAACTCAGATCACATTTTGCCCTTAAATTTATAAGCTTTGTGGGGCTCAGATATTTCTTTATTCTTCTCTTATCCTTTGCAGAATATGTCAAGTATTCATGCTTCCTTTTTTTTTTTTTTCCCTCTAGCAAGTTAGAAATGCTATAGACTTTTTTCCCCCCTAGGAGTGACCTTTAAATTTGAACAAGCATGTTTTTATCTGTATTTCTCTAGCAATGTAAAAAATTAGCCGTTATCCAAAGTACTCTATCCAAAAGACAAAATCTATAGGATGTTCTGACTTCTCCTTTCTTCATATTTCCTAGGTTTTGTTGAAATAATCTGGAATCTTAATTCCATATGGTTTCTTTCATTTTTTGCATCCTGTTTTTTATTAGCTTTTACAACTTTTTCTTAGCTTTTCTAACTTTTTTCTTAGCTATTACATTATATTAGTATATTCACATTCATACTTGCAAAAGCCTTTGAGATTTTCCTGACAATTCTACTGATTTATTACCATGCCTTTTCTTCTTTTGAGTACTTTGCTATCTAATATTTTTCTTATTTGAGTATGCAGATGCTATGTTTTCTGAATTCTTACATTTTGGAAGGTAACATCTTTGCAGGCAGGCATAAACCATTGGAGTGTCTCACTCTATAACTGTCACTTTCCTTTAAATTCTTTGAACATAAACACTGTTTTATTAACTTGTAGCATTTCAGTGGTACAGATCTTTCACTGGGAATCTGCTTCTCTTTGTTTTATAGGTAACCATATTCTTTTTCTCTGCTTAGGCTGATTTTTCAATCTAGAAGTTTGTAGGATTGTATTCCTACCTCTCTATAACCCAAGACTTTTCTTCTCCTTTTACCTTCTAGGATCCCTCTTTTTTTTTTTTTTTTTTTTTAATATCTAGCTGAAATGACTCAAGTTCACACATATATATGGGAATTTCTTGGGGTCAGATGTTTTACTGGTCCCACAACATACCAGTGTTGCCCTCAGTCCCCCATCACCTAGCTTCTAATGCTTTGGGCTCCTTTAAGCTCTCTTCTGCTTAGATGACTTGATTTTAGGTGGAATAGGTGGAATACAGTTCATCTCTTCCATCCCCCTCTCCCCTTCACACCACCTCCTCTCTTAAAGAGGGCTCATTTACACACCGTTTTCTGAAGGTTTTGAAAATGAGGGGAGGGGTCTGATATTTGCATAGGGCAGAAAGCAACTTCAAATTCAAATCGAACATCAGTGTTCACCAAAAGGATTAGTGTCCATGTCCCTCCGATATACTGTGGTTTACCGCAGTGTTCTCAGGAGCCCTTTCCCTCTGAGATTGTTCTCTTGATTATCCCACCTCTGCCTCCTTTCACAATTGAATGTCGAGCTAAGAAGTCCTTTTGAGAAGCTTTCCACAGTCGTTATAACTGAAGGTGATAATCTTGTCAAAGGCTTAAAGCTCTTACTAAATATACCCTTCCCCTGACCCAGTCTCTCCAGCTCCCTAAAACCCCCATCATCTTCTCAGGCACCTAGCTGGTTGACAGCATTGCATGCTGAAAAGGGGAGAATGGAGTATTGTGTCTACTGTTTAATGTGTGGGTATAATGCCTTCTCAGACTGCCTCAAATAATAGAAGATTTCATTTTAAATATATAGTAGATTATCTCCAAAAAAATGTGACTGAACTTTATTAGAATTGGGGAAGTTCAAGAAGGTCAGGAAGTTCAAGATTCGTCTCACTAGGCTTTTCTCCTCCCTCCTGTCAGTTAGCTGCTGCCTTGCTGAAGGGTCTGGTTTTAGTAGACATTCTCCAGGAAGGATCTCTTTGGTCTCTGGCTAGCAAGGCTTAGTACAGTCAGCTATGGTATAGAGTAGGGAGGTGGAGGGAGGGGCTAGTCATGTGGGGAAACATGTTAGGTTCACCCCTGTAGTGAGGCCAGTAATCAGAGGTTGTTTTCAGAGAAGATGATTGGTAGGCAAAGTTGGCACCTTCAAACATGAGCAGGCTGACTGTTCTCAGGTAGATTGGCACAGGGACAGCACTTATAGTCCCTTTTCCCAGCAGTACCTGGTATATTGCACAGTGGTAGCTTAATAAAGATTTGTTGAGTAGATTCCAGTGTTCTTAATCCCCACTGACAAATTAATTTCTAATTAAAAATATATTTTCCCCTATGTGCATTGGGAAAATGACAAGGGTTTTCTTCTTTCTAATCTTAATTGTAAGGACACGGATTGTACAATCTTTAGTTGTGTTCCTTGCCGAATAGAAACTAACATGGTAAGATAAAATAGTAGCTGATTTTTTAAACTCATATATTTTTGTACTTTGCATATACCCTTCCCCACCCCCCAACCTGCCCCCATTACTGCATCATTACAGTAGCCTGTAAGGTAACAGATTTATCCAAGTTGAAATAACTTGCTTGGGCTGCATACCAAATTCAAACTGAGGTCTTGGACCTCTCACTGCCTGACTATAAACTCTTGCCTCTATGCTGAAAGCTACATAGTCTTATGGACCATGAGTAGGGAAGATGAAGAGTAACCTGTATGATGATGTTCCAGGCTCATAAGGCCTACGTTATTACCTCGATGGCTTTTGAAGTTCAAGTTTACCAGTGCAGTAGGTACACTGTCAATGAATTTAAAAAATAAATAAATGTATTCTTTCCTTGTTTAATTAAAAAAAAATCACAACTTAATTAGAGAGATCCACTTTGGGTTTCTCATAGGGTTTCTGAAAAGACTACATTCATTAAGAATTCATCGATCAGTTCTTGGAAACTTGACATGAAGCTAAAGGATGTATAATGAGACTAATTTTACCATAGAAACAAAAGTTAAGTACTTAGGGCAAATTTCTTGTTACAGAACCACCACCAGATGTCTAAATAAGGACCACAGCCCTTCAAACAATTTGTGCTCATTCTTTTATTTTCCAACCCATTTATTCCAGTTCAGGTTAAGGATGACAAGAGCCTCTTCCAGCAACTTGGGGTTCAAGGAGGGCACCAGCCTTAGACAGGATGGCCTTCCATCTCGGGTTGCACCACACACACCCCCACATTTATTTGGGTGGAACGGTTGAGACACACTAGTGATATTCCCAGGCACATCTTTGGATGTGAGAGGAAACTAAAGTCCCCAAAGAAAACCCACCCACACAAACAGGGGAAGACATGCCAACTCTGCGTGACAGTGACCCAGATGCGGAATGGGTTTTTTTCCTTTCCTCAGTATTTTAATGTTGAACCAAACATTATTCAAAGACCCGCTGCTCTATTATTTAGAATGCCAACATAATTTGCCATGAGATCTTTTTGTCTCTTGTGCTTCTTTCATAGCTGTATCATCTTCTTTCTGGTTCAAGTTCTGTCTCTGTAACCTAATACATTTGGCATCTTTCCTGGGTGCCCCCTTCCCTTCAGCACTGTGGTCCTTCAGGCCTCCATGTCAGTTTCTGTGAGAGCAAAATAGGCTCAGGAATCTGTCCCTGAGCATCTCTGGATGACAGCAGGACTGGAGGAACCCACTGCAGTACACAGGTGTATGCCTGCTCTGCTGCTCAGCCTGTTCTGTGTCTGAGGCTGGGAAATGCTTTTGTGGTGCTTTGAGCTCCTGTGAGTGGCCCCTCACCGTGGCAGGAGGAAACCCAGCATGTAATCACCCTCTAGGGGTCCAGACTGAGCTGGGTGGGATATTAGCTACAGTTTCTGTTTTGTTATCACATTGCACTTCTGTTTTGGCTTGAATACACACACCAGGGAAATACAGGTTTCTACACCAGGGAAATACAGGCTCCTTTATCCCCCTTTATCCTTTTTCACTCAATGTTCAAGTTTACATAGTACTTTCCCAGAGAAAGATCGTGATTCAGCTAATATGATAATAATTCAGTTCATATGATTCAATTATGTGATAATATGATAGTTTTGACATTTAGGGTTTTTTTTTAATTGGAAGGGGGAGTATACTTGTTCCTCACTATCCATTGGTTATTCATAAACAGTTTGTAGAGACCAAAGAAAGAACCAGTGAAAAGCACTGCTTTTCACTGGTTCTTTGGACATTGTTTTTTTTGAAATGAACTATTTAAAACAATTCCTTTTGCAAAGGCATGTCATTTTTTATATAGAACATGGAATGTATCAAGTATAAAACAGTGCTTTGGTGGCTTTGTATATTCATTTTTCCACTCATAAGTATTTGCAGAAATGCATATATTCTATATTTGTCCTAGAAATCCTGTCGATTACCATCTACTAGTCTCCTGTTGTTGAGCAATTACAAATGCAGCAAAGTACTTTGAGGGAGAGAAAAACCATATTCATGTAACTTCTAGTACTAGTGTATTGTTACAATGTTTGTATTTTATTGTTAGTTATTTTATTGTTAGTTGTTAATCTTACTCTGCTTAGTTTCTAAATTAAACTTTATCATAGGTATATATGTATATTTTAGAAAAATTACAGCATATATGAGGTTCAGTATTATCTGTGGTTTCAAACACAGTCTTGGAACGTATCGTAAGGGGGGGGACTCCTGTATACAAGAGGAGATAAATGAAAAACGGATAGAGAAAATTTGAAATAAGATAAAATGTGAAATAAGAATAAATTTGAAAAGCACATAAATTATTAAATATGCTGGCACATATATTCAGTCTAACAGTGCTAACACTATATTGAGGTGAATCCGATTCAGAAAAAAAAAGTTGTGGTGGTTTTTTTTTTTTTACTATTTTCCTTTCAAAACACTAAAAGGCCAAGAAATGAGAAAAATCTTAAAAAATGGAGTTGGTGGATATCAGTTCTTCTATCAGAAAAAAATATTTATGAATCTGAGTGATAAAAGGCCATAGGATATAGTATAATTTTTCACTAATTTGAATAATCATGAAGATACACTTGTTAGCTCCCTCAAATCTTCTGTGTTAAAATATGATGTTTCTATTTGTTTTGTTCATTTTTCATTTTCAGTTGTTTCTAAGGTACAAAGAAGTAAGCCTTTAGAAAATTTACTTGTTGAATAGCTGATTTATATGTAGTCTTTAAATTGTATGAGCCTAAAGATATGTTAAATTTCATTTTTGCATTTTAAATATCTCCTTTATTCTGACCTTAGACTACCTATAAAAATAGGTCCTACTTCATATGCTAAACTTCATACTAAACTCATCTGGCTGATGAGTATGAGTAAAATTTTAGATTGTTTACTATATATGTTAACATTAACTCACAAGATAAGTGGTTTTATGGAAATAGCTACCACAATTGAAATAATGACATAATCATGAAAATAGAAGACTCAGGAGACTAGAAGAGATTTCCCCACATTTAGATTATGATAAGGATTGAAAGAAACTACAAATTTGAAAACAATCCAATATCTTCAAAAAAAGAAAAAATGGGGCATTGATTAAGAAAATACAGGCCAAAGTTTAACCAAGGAAATCATCTGGTCTCAGCGCTTCTGTTTAGCCACTGCCTGAAGCCAGCCACACTCTGGTGCTGACATCCATGTAAATATTGTAATGTTGACTGGTCCTGTGATGACTTTTTAACCCAAAGCTGCAAAACTGCAGTTGCCTGCTACCACCCTTCTCTCTGTTGGCTTCAAAATGATCTCTGACCTCACTAGGCATGAACTTCAGGGGTGGGTTAAGCTCTCAGTTTTCCGAGCACTCATCTGTGACTTACTGTTTTGACCGGGATGACTTTGACTAAGAGCTGACAGATATTCCTACATCGGTATCAAGAAGAGAAGAAATTGGGATGAAGCTGATGAACTAATGAGGCAATGAAAGTCTTGTCCTAGGTTGTGCCCTTTGGAAGGCAGACAAATACAGCTGATTGGTTGACTTCTTGCTCTGAGTGCTACATTACATTAAGGGAGAAAAAGAGTGAAATCGTTGCTGGAATGGCATAGATGAGCTGAGCCACTGACAATAGCAGGCTCACTCATTTTCAAGAACCTAAACTGTAGGTAAAATCCATTATCGAATTGTCCAAATGAGCAGTATGTGTCACTTGGATGCAGTAATCCTACATGTGGCCAGTTTATCTGGAGAATGAAACCCTGCTTCCACCAGCTACCTGCAGCAGGGGCTTGATTTCCCGTCTATCAGCAAGGCCATGATGCACCTCTGAGTCACCTATTGTTTTGCAGAAACTATACCAAAGCTTCCTCTTTTATTTCTCCCCTTCTCGTGCCTTCCCTTTGATTAAAGTGATTTGATCATCTAAATAGTGTACACAGTACTAATATATTACAATTCAAGAAAAGATCGCAAATAAAACAATGTTCAAAGATCATGAATAGGCAGTTCCCAAAACAACTTAAAAATGACTGATAAACAACAGAAAAGATGTTCAACCAGTGGAGAGGCATATGTGAGAGGCTGTCTAGTGAAGTAATTACATGAGTTCTGGAACCAGAAGGGCTGGGTTTGAGTCCTGCCTCTCCCATTACTGACCGTGTGACTTGTAGAAAGTCATTTCTTTGTCTTTCAGTTTCCTCTTCAATAAACTTGAACAACAATTTTTTTTTTTTGAGACTAGGTCTTGCTGTTTTTGCCTGTGAAACCGCAGGCTCTCGTTGCCCAGGGTACCACAGACTCAAGCCATCCCCAGCCTCAGCCTCCCAGGTAGCTGGGATTACAGGCATGTGCCACCACGCCACCACGCCCAGCTATTTTTTTTTTTTTTTTTTGGGAACTAGGTCTTGCTACGGGCCCCAGGCGGGACTCAAACCGTGATCCCTAGCCCCGGCCGCTTCATAGGCTGAAGCTTACAAGCACGAGCCACCGTGCCCGGCCCTGAACAACAATTATAATAGGGTTCACAAAGGTATACAGTTTACCAGGTGGGTATCTGTAAGTGAGTTGGTTACAGTGTCTGACATGAGGTGAGTGTCCTCGTGTCAGCTGCTAAGAGGAGGATGTGGTAGTGGTGGTGCTGGTGTTCCCTAAAGTGACTGTGTCAGTTTACACTTCACCTGAGCGAAGCAAGACATGAGTGTTCCCCTTCCTCCTATTTTCCCAGTAGTAGCAGAGTTTGGAGCTTCTGGCAAATCAGTGGATAACAAAGTAGTAACTGAAGTTTAATGTTCATTGTCCTTACTGTTGGTGAGGCTGAGCTTTTCCTAAGTTTATCGATTGGTGGGGTTTCCTCTCTCATGAAGCAGTTTTTCATAGTCTCAGTCCATTCTTCTGTCAGTCTTTTGTCCTCCACACATTGATTTTCTTCATTGATTTCTCATTCATGGAGCAAATATTTACTGAGGATCTTTTATGTGCCAGACATTGTCCTAGATGCTGAGAGTACAATTGAAAGCACTGTTTTATGGATGTTACATTCTAGTTAGAGGAAGACAATAAATAGTACAGTTTAGCCAGGGGTAAGTTATAGGAGTGAAAAGTAAAACAATACAAGACTGACTGAGTGATATCTATGTACCAGCTTTTCTAATACCATTTCTAAAAAATGAATTTTTACAACTATGGAAATTGTGGCACAGAGAGATTAGGTAGCATACTTCAAGTCACACAGCTAGGAAGTAGCAGAATCAGGATTCAAGACAACTGGTCAGACTCAGCTAATGCCTGAATTCCTGTCAGGATATTATGTTGCCTTTCGATACTCCTCTGGAGATAAAATGTAAAAGGATAAATAACTTTTCTTATATATTGGTTGTTAACTCTTTATTATGTGTTCTGTAAATATCTTGCCTCATTCTGTTGTTTTAGAATTTCATTGATAGTCATTTTGCCATAAAAAAATTTAGCTTTGATATAGTCAAGTCATCTCCATTTTACCTTATGGTTTGTATTTTGGGGTCTTTAAGAAATCCCTTCCTTTACTGACATTACAAAGTTCTTGTCTTGTTTTTTTAGTTATGATTCAGCAATTGAGTATTATATGTCAGACACACTATTCTAGGCTCCAGGTAAATATTAACTAAAATGATTAAAAAGCTCTGCCTTTAGTTTTAAGATTTTATTTTCTAAGCTTGAATCTTAAGTTACTTGGGATTTGTTTTTGTGCTTAATATCAGAGAATTCCCAAAATGTAACCTAGTGGAAAACTTCATTGCACAAATGTCTTATAAGTTATAAAACAGGTGATAGGGACATATTTGAGGGATTTTTGGTGAAATGGTCTGGTGTTTTTATTTTTTATGTATTGATCCACTCCAGTGTCATGAGTTTGTCTATTTTAAGAAAAAATGAATTCACATTTAGGACAAAAATTCCTGGATCCTTCATTGGTGGAAATATATTTTTCTCCCTTTGTATTGGTATCATACCAGTAATAATGTTCCAGTTTATATTCCTCTTGATAAAATTTTCTGGGAATTTAGAGACATCTTTAAAAGTAGGTACATTGGAGTTAAATATGTGATGTCTGGAATGCAGAATCCGCTGATAGAAAAAAAATACCAATGTTAGTGGACCCATGTATTGTTCTGGCATCAGCTGTAATCAACAATCAGCACTGAGAGTTTGAAACAGCTTTTCTTCATTCATTTCCAGAACAGTCTTCTCCAGCAGCATCTCCCATGCAGGCACTGTGATATTAAAGTATATATCTTCCTTCAAGAGCTCCTAGATGCTACAAAAGCAGATTACAATAAGGCAACCATAGTCAATCTTTGACTCTTCATCCCTGGGACAGGAATTTTACCTGCTAGTTTTAAACAATTCTTTTGAGATAGAATTCATATACCACCCATTTAAAGTGTGAAATTCTGTGACTTTTAGTATATTCATCACTCCAAACTGTGAAACATACTTTCTCCAACTCTTCCCTGTTCTGCCCAGCTCCTGCAAACCAATAATGTGTTTTCTATCTCTACAGATTTCCCTATTCTGGACACGTTAAGTAAATGGAGTCATGTACCACATGATTCTTAATGATGGATTTTTTTTTCAATCTAGCTTATTTTTAAAGTTGATCCATGTTGTAACATAAATCAATACTTTTTTTTTTTTGCTGAATAGTATTCTACTGTATGGATATACCACATTTTCTTTTTTCATTCACCAGTTAATGAATATCTGGGCAGTTTCCACTTTTTGGCTAATGCTGTTGTGAATATTCTTGTGCAAGTTTCTGTGTGGACATGTTTTCATTTCTCTTGGTTATATACTTAAGAGTACATCACATTTGTGTTGATTGAGGCAAGAAAGGGATAATTTCCTGGGTTGCAAAACCAAGGGCATATACTCCATGATTGTTTTACCACCACACTCCTTGGCACCTGGCATGGTAGTAGATGCTCAGTAAATGCATGGTTTTGGGCTCAGAAGACTCTGTCCTCCAGTTAGAGAGAAATGTAGCTTTTTAGTGGTATTTTCTCCAACAATGTGTGATTGGAGCCACCTTGGGAGCCAGAATTATTCACTTATTCATTCAATATGATCTTGTTAGTTATTGCAATGTAGAGTCAAACACTGAAGCATCAGAGACCTTATGGATACAAGTATGACTAACTTTATCTGTACCTCCAGTACCCCAACACAAATGTGATAAAGAGAAAAAAGAAAAATGAACATGGAACCATCTTGAGTCTGGTAACAAGACTCAAGAACCAGGAGGCTTTGAGGGTCAGGTCCCAGCACATCCAGGCACCCTGGCAGCTGTGCTGATGCACCCACAGTAAAGAAGAAAAGAGAACCATAACATCAAGCTATGGCCAGGATTGAAAATTGGCCAGTCACTCCTTGACAAACTCCCGCCAGTCAGATCTACACTGACTGAAACCTTACTTGCATAAAACCTTGCCCCTTTCATATGTATAGGCAAGGCAGTGAAGCACCTTGGTTTTCCTTCGGTCTGTATCACCCAGACTGCAACTATGAAGAAGAATAAACATTTTCTGTGATACAAGAACTGTGGCACTTCTACTGTAATCAAACAATAAAGTGAAAACTGGAACACAAGTGCTGTCATATGAAGGTTGTAACACTTCTGCTGTGACACCTGAGTTCTACCATTTGAGCTGTAACCCGTTGCTGTAACTCAATCAGACTTTGGTATTTTGGCCAACAAATGTATATATAAATTATGATCGTGGTACAACAAGTTGGCTGCTTTGCAAGTGCCAGCCTTGGGAACTTTGAGGGAGGAAACCAAAATATTCAGAATCCCAAATCAGAGAAACCATACTTATCCATGGCATATTTTTCTCTTGTTTCTGGCTGCAATATGTTTGTTTAAATCCAATTGCTAGTTAGATACTTATGGGAGTCTTCAGCCCACCAGCTGATTTTAAATATAAATATCACAATAGTACAGACTTGAGTCTACTATGAAAATAAACTGTTCATTTTGAAATGGAAATCCATTCCTATTTTGAGACCACTGGGATACTATTTGTGGGGTCTTAATGTATCTCCAAAACTGAGCATGACTTTCTATTTTAAGGTGAGAAACAAGGAAATCTATAGCACAGACTTTAGTCTCAGTTTTTCTCACCATTGAATATACTGCTTATATTTTGACTTTATGAGGAAATACACTATTCACTTTTAACTAGAAAGTTTGGCTTTAATACATGAATTAAATAGTAATCCTTGATAGAATAGATATTGGGTGACAAAAGGAACACTTTGTTATCAATTTGGATACTGTGTGGCATGGTTAAAACAAACAGTTCTGTTGCTTAAGTCAACAACAGCTTGTCTCCTACCATTTTCCATGCAGTCAGGCAGGATCTTGAGTGGTACTTGGGGCCTAAGTCGGGGGACTTCATCACCTCTGGATGCTGTCATCTTGACATGGCCCCTGGCTAGGCTGGAAGAAGTCAGCAAAGTGTCAGGGCTCAGATGCTTTTACCTGGGTTAATACCCGTCACTTGTTCTCATTTCCATTGACTGAGCAAATTGCCTGCCCACTGGCTTCAAGCCAGCAATTGTTTGCAGAATAGCAGATTCAGACAGATTGGGGTTTGTTTAAAATAGTGAGGCTCACTACCTTAGATTTCTCTGAGGTCCCAACAAAGGATTTTAATGACTCCAACAGACTTGACTTTTTGTCCTAAGACTATTTCTTAATATGCAAATCCTTTGCCTTTTTGGAAACACTGGGGATGAGGAACAGTTTTATTCTGAATCCAGCAAGTATTGACTGTGTTTATATATTCTGTATGTCTACAGAATACTTATATATTCTGTAACCTCTGATTAAAAGCTGGATAGCTTATTCTCCAATTACTAGCTCTACTTTTCATTTTATTTTAGACATCTGGAAGAAGCCAACACTTTGAGACAGTGCTGCAAGTTTTCCCTACTGAGTATTCAAAATGTGCCCAGAAGTCTTTTTAGTTGGAACACGCCCAGTAAAGCTATATATTTTCTATGTATCAGTTGACCCTGGGGACAGTTTTAATGTTCCTCTACATTACCAGGGTCTCCTCTCCTCCAATTCTAATAACATTCCCTATCTTTTCCTTCCAGTCCTCACCAGCAGATTCATCCAAGCCGTTGGCTTCAAGGCCTTAACAGTCTCCTCAGCGTCTTTCCACCTAGTCCTTAAGCTAGTGCCTCCTGTTTTGGGTTTTTGTGACAGCTTCCACTTTCAGTACCAAATTTCTGCATGCTTTTATTGCTGCATAATAGCTTATCACAGACCTGGTGACATAAAACAACTGTCACTTTATTAAGCTTGCAGTGATGTGGGTCAGGAAGTTGGAAAAGGCAGATAGATTCTCACTTGGGGTCGGGAGTACAGTTGCTGAAATGTCGCCGTGGGTTGGAGTCACGTGCATACCTGTCAGAGCTGAGGGCTCCTCCAGTGCCAGCTGCTGCCTGAGGTTCAGCACATTATCTGCCAACCCTGTGGTTTCAGGGCAATCAGACCTGCTACCTGGTTGTCTCGAGTAAGAATCAAGAGGGAGCTAGGTGGAAATTGCATGATTTTTCAGTGTTATACCTTCCCAGATTCGCTGGGAGGAGAGGAAGCCTTATCTTTGAATCTGTGAGTTAACAAAATTTGTGGACATCTTTTAAAGCTGCTTGCACCTGGACAGCTCTGGCCAAAAAAAGACCTTACTGTGTAATTTTATCCAGTGTGTGGGCATGTCTACCGAACATTACACCTGCTTGTGTAATGTGAATCCTTTCATGACAAGTTATGTTATCATGAGGCTCTCTTGTATTTATGAATTTTAAGTTGGGCATAGTATTTCACATTGTGCACATTTTATTCCAAGTGAATTAGAAAGCTATTTTTTTTCTAAAGTTGTAGAAATAGCCAAGTGCAGTGGCGTGCACCTGTATTTCCAGCATCAGCACTGGGAGGCTGAAGCCAGGAATCGCTTGAGTCCATGTGTTCAAGACTACCCTGGGCTGAACATAGAGAGACTTAGTCTCTAAAAAATAGCTGGGCATGGTGGCGCACACCTGCAATCTCAGGTACTTGGGGGGCTGAGACTAGGGATCACTTGAGTCTGCGGTTTGGGACTACTCCAGGGAACATAGCAAGACCTAGTCAATAAAAAATAAATAAAGCCATAGAGATAATAGAGAAAAAGATATAGAGAGATATTAATTTAATTCTCAAATAGGGATAGTTTTTCCAAGCAAGATTTAGAAGCCATGAGAAGAATTTTAGCTATTGGATACCATAATTTCAAATGTTGTATAAGAAAAGATATGATAAAGCTGAAAGCTAAAATATAAACTC
Source organism: Uropsilus gracilis (assembly GCA_004024945.1). Classification (NCBI taxonomy): domain Eukaryota; kingdom Metazoa; phylum Chordata; class Mammalia; order Eulipotyphla; family Talpidae; genus Uropsilus; species Uropsilus gracilis. The sequence continues at coordinate 16,366 of PVHY01000913.1, forward strand.
AGTAAAGTCTGTGCAATATGAATAATAGATACCGCAGCAGGCAATGTAACATAAGCATAAAGTAGTACCTCACTGATCTATTAGAATTAAGTGTTTTTTGGCTTAATTCAGAATGATTCCTCTTTGACATCCCCAACTAGAAGAACAAGGGGATTGTTCTTTAGGATTTACTTGTTGTGAGAAACTGGTGGAGCATCTAAAGATAAATTAACCTCAAAGAAGTGTGAGAGATCCCTGTCACTGGGTCCCCCCAGTCACTCTCAGACTGCCCACACTGAAACTGCAGCCATTGAGGGATTACAGATTACAGCTTTTCCAGTTAACACCTGATTTCCCACACAGGTTTCCATTTTAAATCTTTGCTACCAGAAGCCTCTGTTCCCTGCATTAACTATCTTGTCTTTCCATCCTTAGGTCCAGGAGTTTGTCCTGTATCCTCATCACTCTTAAGGATCCAAGAGTTGTTAATTTTTCAATCTGTTCAGCTTTTTCCTTGTTGTTGGGGTGGAATGTAGCATCCTGCTTATATACAGCTGCTTATATACAGAAGCAGAAACTGTCAGATTCATGATGGAGTGGGAATTAGCACACTATTTAGTAAAGCAGTCATAATTATCTGCTCAGACTGAAAAATGTAGCCTTTCACCTTTGGACACACTAGTATGGATACACAAAGATGTATCAGAATTTTGCTTTTATTATTATTATTATTTTTTTTTTTTTGGAAACTGGGTCTTGCTGTTTTTGCCCATGGAACCACAGGCTCTTGTTGCCCAGGGTACCACAGACTCAAGCAATCCCCAGCCTCAGCTTCCCAGGTAGCTGGGATTACAGGCATGCGCCACCACATCCAGCTATTTTTTGGAACTAGGTCTCACTACGGGCCCCAGGCGGGACTCGAACTGCGATCCCTAGCCCCTGCCGCTTCATAGGCTGAAGCTTACAAGCACGAGCCACCGTGCCCGGCCTGGTTTTATTATATTTTTAATACAGAAATAGTTAAATAAAAAATGTGTTTATACAAGGAGGTGCTCTCTAGTTGCTAAAGAGAAAAAGAGGTAGTTTGACTTATCCTGTCAGGGAAAGACATACCAGATAAATTGTTAAGTGGAAGAAAATAAAAAGCAATTGTCAAAATCATGTATTTGGGATTCAGTTTTTATGTAAATTTATAGTAAAAATGAGTGCATGCTTAGAGAAAAGAGTTTTGCTAGAATATATATCAGAAAGAGTACTGGTTACCTTTAAAGGACAGCGTTATAAGGTTGTCTGTATATCAATATGACCTTTGAGTCTCACTTGAGAATTATTTTTTGCAAATTAGATAAAAATTCAAGAAAAAAACTAGGTAGGGACAGATAGGACGATTGAGAACAATAGAATGAAGCTGATAGCTCTCATCTTTTCCCCCCACATCAAAAAATAATGTAATCTCTGACCCTAGATTTTCATTTACCATCTGGGAATACCATAGTGGAGTAGGCCTGAATAAATGAAGATGTGACATCTCCTTTTATTTCCTTTGTGCTTTCGAAAATTGACAGCCATGAGATGACAGGGGTTTCAAACCAAAATGTTCTGCCAATTAATGTTTTGGTCTTTTGTAAATATAGAGTTGGGGTTTTTTGGTTTTGGGTTTTTTTTTTGCTATTAATTCTTCTAGTAAAAAATCTTTATCAGGAAAAATATCCCGTTCTGCAAAGAAACAGTTTCTTTTGGTTCAATTATATCAAGATTAATGGTTTGTTGTACCCAAGAGATAGTCATAAATGGAATTTTTTTTCACCCCATGTGTCTATCAAGAGGCTGACTAAAAAGTAGATTAATGGAATAGTGAAAATTATGGACACTGTTTCACTTCTGTTATAAAATATGGTCTATAGCTACAATTTTCCTGTTTAAATGACATCTAAGCGCCAGCAGTATGAGTGTAGACTAACATCCTTCCAAATTACTTGTCCTGTTAACTTCCTCATCTGATTGACTTTTATTCCCATTGATAGCCTTATGTTTTTTTTTTGCTCTCTAAATATGTTCTTTTAACTGGTTGGCTTTATTCAATACAACTTTTGCACGATGACTTTGTTGTTTTACCCTCTGTGAATTTCCTAACAGAAGTCCCGGAGGGGATTTGGGTGCCAAAAAGAAAAAGAAGAAACAGAAGAGAAAAAAGGAGAAACCAAATTCCGGAGGCACCAAGTCAGACTCAGCATCTGATTCCCAGGAGATTAAAATTCAGCAGCCTTCAAAAGTGAGAGCCCTGTGTTATTTACCCTCTGTGGTCCTGGGCATGAGAGAGTGGGTTTGTGAGCTTAGTTCTGTCGGATCACAGCATAGTCAGGGTTTTGTTGTGACCATACTGAGTGGCACTAGTAACAAGGGTATTACAACCTTCCTAAACTGGCCGTGGCACCCAGATAGCTAAGAGATACACACTGTGCTTGTGTATGAATGTGAATTCTGACTGTATTTCCCCCCTTCTCAATTTTGAATTAGTATTTAGATTGTAGCTGTAGACGAAAACCTCAAAGTGAGTTTCTTAGGAGGTTGTTGTCTTTTTTTTTTTTTTTAAGTTACACTTAATATTTGATTACTTTTAGTTCAGAAGATATTCACATTTTAATTTTTCTGGGTGTCTGTCTAATTACCTGAATAGCACAACACCATCTGGCAGCAGATTTCAGCGGGAGCAGTCACGGGTAAGTCTTACGTTGACTTTGAATCAGATCAGTCTTCAGTGGCCATTCTTATTTCCATTGCCAAGGGTGGGAAGTAGCTCCTGACACTCGTGACTAAACACCCATTTTAGAACTAACCATAAACCGTGTGGCTGGGCCCTGTGTTGGCAGATGGCCAACCTTCTGTGTGATCAGTGGTACAGATGGCAGGCGGCCCTCTCTGTGGGGCCACCCCCGGACCCCTGGCTGTAAGCAATCTTTTTGTGCTGCCCCAGGGATGCACAGAGTCTGCTTAGAGCAAAAAATTTACAGCACAAAAAGGGAGATGGAATTAGAAGTTTAAGGAAAGGGATTATCTTGAAAGTTGTAGGGTTTAATTTTTCTCTTATACACAGTTTACACTGTCTAGCATGAAGTTAAGTCTTACAGCTAGCTTTGTTATTGTTGTTACCTATGCTAACTGTGGACATAGGGACAGGAATCACGAGAAAGAAAATTACTTGCCCCAATTTTCCCCCAAATACCTTTGTGGGCTGAAAAGAAAATGCAATCTTCCTCCCTAACTCTTTCAACTTGGTTCTCAGATAGTAAGTATTTTATCCATCAGCTGTAATTTATAAGATAATACATATAAGGTACAACATCAGCTTGCAAGATAATTTTCCATTTCATAACGTTGCTCCATCAGAGAAGTGGAGTGTTTCTTACAGGCTGACCATTTCCTGTTGCTTCTACCATCACCATTAGCTTCAACCCAGCCTTATGCCCTTAATGAACTTGAGTCCTCCCCCTACCTCTGGTCATTTAGAATCTAGGAGCTACTTAGGAGATAGGAGGCATAGTTAGCACTATGTGGTATAGAGAAGCTTACTTCTTTCTAAATTAAGAACAAGTCAAAATTATTTTAATGTGGGCTTTTCTCTATTTTGTTTTTTAAAACATAGGCTTCTTTCCCTCAGGCTGATGCCAGCTCTAGATAAAATCATAAATTATAGTGAACCGTGTTTAGAGAATATTCTGGCCTATTCTCAAGAACCAAAATAAAATATTTGTCTGGATTCTTGTAGACTTCTTAGTGACAGTAGATTCGAATATATTTTCCAAGGTATTAACATTGGAAAATAATGGGGAGAGAATGCAGTTGTTAGTATTCCAGAGAAGCAAATGTGGAGAAAAAGAAGCATGCCCAACTCGTTTAGGAATATAATAGTGGGAAACTAATGAAAGGTTGATAAATATTCTCACCTTGCTTAACACTAATTTGTTTCTCCTCAGGTGATGCTGCTATGGAAGGTGAATGGATGGATAGGTTTTAAGGATTTGTCATAGCTGAGTTTTCCTTATGATTTGTCACCATGAACTTGAAACTTGTGCTTACTTGAATTTATTTTAGGAAAGCACTTACATAGTGAACATTGGGATATAAATATTTCATGAATGGTCATTCATGACTGCTGGCCAACATAATGAGGCTCACTCAGTGGGGTAGAAACCACACTGAGTTCACTTCTTGGAATTGGGATCATTGGCTCCTTGCAATGATGGTGATATGCATGTTTGTTGCAAAATAGTCTGCATTTGGTATAATAGTATTAGAGGATCTAACTCAACTGTCAGGGAAGGCGAATTACCATGACGAATCCAGTGCAGATGCTGTAGGTGTATTTTTGAAAGTCTGGGTTCTGCTTTGCTTTTTTAAAGATGAATAGATGCATGTTCAAGCCTTATTAGTTGAAATATGCTGAGCTCTCAGTTCTCATTTAAATGTTGGCTTCCTAACATAGTGTGTGTTGTTGGATATTCAAATGGTTGCTAAATTTCATTTTGCTAGAAATCAGTTACTTTTTTGTTGGAGATCTGAAAGAGACGCAAACAAGAGGAATCTTTAAAAAACACATGAGAACAGCAAAAGTATTTTGTTAATAAGTATAATTGAGATAGGCCCCTTATGAGCTAGACTTTAATTCAAATGTAAGATAAATAGCTCACAGACGTGGTGGCAGTGATGGTTGGTGCTGCTAGACTTGTAAATGGAGACTTCGCACTTTGTTTCTTTCAATCATGTTAATAGCAAGAATCCTAAGGAAATATAGTAAGTAAAGGATCACAGGACATTTATGTGAGATAAATCCTGTTTCCTTGATCAAGAGCGAAGCTGTCAAGCTCATTACATTTTAGAAGCTACAGTCGTTGCTTTGTGCTTCTTTTAATCTTTATGAAAATCACAAGCGCCAATAAAGAAACCTACCAACAAACTCTGTTTGTCCTGGGTCAAACTGGTCAGCCCCCAAGTTCAAGGATCTGCTCCAGACCACAGACTTCAGATGCAGAGTTGACTTAAAGTCCAGAGCTGCTGTTTATAAGCTGTCAAGGGTCCCTGGTGTGTTAACTTACAGGAGACCCTGAATTCCTCCTAGCCACCTCTGAACTGCAGTGAAGAGCATGCTTTGAATGGCACCAAAATTCTGAAACTAAAGGATTATTTCACATCCTGAGAAAACTCACTGACTTCCACATTCAGGCCTGCACACTCCTCTCTCATCCCAAGTATAGTCTCATTTTTCCTTGTGTTATTATACACTTCAGAAATTTTTCTAAAAGCTAGAACCTTCGTTTGAGGGGAAAGAAAACCTTTAGTACTTAAAATTGTTATACATTTTATAGCCTGAGCCTATGTTTTATGTAAAAAGGAAGTTAGATTCCAACACAGATTGAGAACAGGATGTGGTGGCCATGAATCTGATTTACAGAGGAGGTTGCTTGTCCTTCTTCCTGGAGAGGGTCCTCTCTGGAGGAGCCTGAAGCAGAGGGCAGGGTGTGCTTAGGAGGGGGCACCCTTTTAGGTTTCCTTTAACTTCCTCCCAAGCTCAGTCCTAAGCACAGCTTGCTTTTTGTATGTGCGTGTTGCTTTTTGAACTAAAATTTACCTTATCTACCTAGTTTCCATTCTCGAGGTTATTTCCTTTGTCCCCTTTTTCCCCCCACTTCCCATTGCTGCTGCACAGCTTGCTCCTGACAGTGCAACCACGGAGCTGGTAGCTCCCTGACTGTGTGGGATAGAATGCACACTTTGCATATCACTCAAGTTTGCCTTTCCTCCCAGATGTGTGATGGTCACGGCTGTTTGCACATGGATGGGAAAATGAAGCAAAGGATGTTTTGATTTACTCTAAATTTCCCAAACTGTCAGTGCCCCCTTCAAACTGTAGAACAGTTGTTATCTTTAACATAATATGTGCGCTTATAATTTAATACATCAGCATATCCAAGCCCAAGACCCTGGCCAGCTCACAGGGAGGTGGTTCATTTTTTCCATGTTGTAGTCTCCTAGGCGCATAGACATTTTTTCTGCCCCAAGTGTTGAAATAGTGGCAACTTCCTCATCTTGTGTGTCTCTGTGTCTTTGCTGTTGTAGAATCCCACCTTTCCAATGCAGAAGTTGCAGGACATCCAGAGAGCAATGGAGCTGTTGTCCGCATGCCAGGGCCCTGCCAGGAACATTGATGAGGCTGCCAAACACAGATACCAGTTTTGGGATACACAGCCGGTACCCAAACTAAGTAAGCTTTTCTGCTCCTCCCCACCCCAGAAAACCAAAGCTAGATTAACAACAAACAAAAAAGCCCAGAAGAAACTTTACTTACATAATTTGTTTCATACCACATATTTGAAATGTATACAAAAGTAATGTTTTTCTTCTTAAAATACAAATATTGGGTGATGATATTGACTTGCAGTAGTTTTCTTAATCTAATTCCTATCCCTATAAAAAATCCTATTTATCCATACCTGAAACACTAGTAGTATATAAAAATACATATGAAGAAGGGCATCTCTCCCAGCCCCAGTATTTTTGGTTCTGGACTTTATAGAGTTTTTCCTATTTATTAGTATTTTCACATCTCAATTATTCCAAAAGTCACAGAGACTTTGCCCTATTAAATCTTACTGAAATGGATTTTTTTTTTCTGCTATTAGTCATTACTAGTGCAGGTGCATTTCCAATACAATAGGGAGTTGGAACATGCTGGGAAAGCCTTTGTCATCAGGAGTTGGAGTCATGTAAGACACTTGATAACTAGGCCTCTTTTCTCAGTGGTTTGCCTGTTCTGTTACATTTCACTTAGGCTTTTATCACTTACGTGGCTATAAGCATCATTTGTTTTTCCTTCATGTTATGGAAAAAATGACATAAATACCACAAAATTGTTTAAAAATGTATTGTTACTCAAACCTGTTACTTTGTCTTATGTTTATATGAAGATAGATTATCATATAAATATTTCCATGTTTTTCTTTCTTGATTGTTCCGGTTCCAGAATCAACAGAGTATTTAAAGAACAATTACCAGCTAAGACTCTTAATATTCCAGTTATGTACAAATAACCAGTCTCATGAAATTTATTCACAGAGAGTTATTCTCTGTTGTTTTCCCATAATGCCTTTCACATGTCATTAAAATTACCACTCTTCCCACTCATGTCCACCTCAAGTAGCTTAAAAAGTGTGAGCTTCCAAAAATGAAAGAGAGAAGAAATAGGGTTTAGAAATGTGTTTGATAGTGGAGGAAAACTAGAATAAATATACAGAACTTTACATGGCATTGAGTGACCATTAGCTAAAGAGGTACAGCTGTATTGTTCTAAGTGTATGGGTAGTTTCTGAATACTTGCTGGCAAGCTACTGGTGCTCTTAGGTCACTGCCCCTGGAGGAGAAAGTGCTTCCAGCGCACCTGACCCCACACCCTGCTTTGGAAAAACAGCTCAGATCTCACCGCATTCTCGCCCTACCCTTGAACTCTCCAGGGTTACCATTCCTGGAAAACTTGGTAGGCACCTCAGTTAGGGCAGTGATGAGGTTACTGGAAAAAAGGAATATGTGAAGGAGTTGCCAGGAATCCAGCCACTTGAACTGACTGGTGGAAGCCTAAGATAATCATATAGAGATGAGCTGGGAGTGGGGAAATAGGAGGCAAATAACAAAGTCAGGAATTAGAGAAATAAGTATCCTTGTAACTTTCACCTATAAAAAGGTCTGTGATGACAAGAACTTATGAAGGCCATTCATTCAGATGCTTGATGAATGTCTATTACAAAATACCAGGCACTGGGTACATACAGCAAGACAGTGGTGGAAAAGTAGGAAGATAAATGGCAGTCAGGTGGTGGAGAGTGGAGGGAGGACAAAATAGCCCAGGGAGGAAAAAGCTTTAGTCAGGGAACGATGACGGGAGTAAGCAATGCATAAACTTATATCTGACAAAGCTCAAGAGACCTGTCACGGTAAGGGCAAGGAAGGGCCCCACCAGAAGAAGCAAGTCACTCCAGAGGAGATTTGTGTCATTCAACCCTGAGGACCAGGCTGGGCTGGTGGGCTGCAAGGGTTGTCAGGAAGGTAGCGGTCATGCTGGAGTCTGTGATGACTTGGAGTACACCACCAGCTGTCCAGATGAAAAGTAGTAAACTCTCCTGAAATTAATTTTAGATTTTGGAAGGGGTCAGAGGTCACTGAAACCCTCCTTCCCCCGTTTATAGCATTACGGTGTAAACAAGACAATCACTAGGTTTGGTACAGCAGTGCTGACTGACTAACCTGGAATCTAGGAGTTGAGACTGCGAAGTCATGATCGTTTCATGATGTCCACTTTGTCATTGATGATAAATGGGTTCTTCTTTTCTTTGCTGGTGAAAAAGCAGTGATTCTTCACCAATGCTTAGCTGCCCTGTTATAGTCCATAGATAATTGTGAAACAATTCCATATTTAAAAGATTGTATTAAGCCCCAAAATCCTAAATATGATTCTGCTTTGTGTTGCTGACCATTATGGATGGTTAGAAGACTAGATGATTGAGCAGTCCATCTTTTTGTCTTTTTCTCTCCCTCCCTAGATGAAGTAATAACATCGCACGGTGCAATTGAAGCAGATAAAGACAATGTTCGTCAGGAACCATACTCCTTGCCGCAGGGTTTTATGTGGGATACTCTAGATTTGGGGAATGCTGAAGTGGTGAGTCAAACTCTTAAATTCAACCCCTGCAGTCACAAAAATTATTTCTGAGTTTTTTCTGAGCACTATAGATAGGACACTTGTTTGATCTTGTAGCTCAAGGAGTTGTACACCTTGTTGAATGAGAATTACGTCGAAGATGATGACAACATGTTCCGGTTTGACTACTCACCCGAGTTCCTGTTGTGGTAAGCCCTCAGAGTACGGCCTGCCCTTGGCGGGGGCGCTTGGCTAGGGTTGTCTTGTATGAGTGCCTGTGTTCTTGGACACTGATTGGTACCTGCTTTTTCTGTATTATCTCCAGGGCTCTGCGTCCTCCAGGCTGGCTTCTTCAGTGGCACTGTGGGGTCAGAGTGTCTTCAAACAAAAAGCTAGTAGGGTTCATAAGTGCCATTCCGGCAAACATTCGGATTTATGACAGGTATGGATTACAGTTATCTATGTTGCTTTTGATGTGTTACTTTTCCAAGAACTGCAGTGATAGCCTTTAAAAAATGACTTCATGCAGACTGTTTACAGAGGAGGGGATTGTGCGGGGCAGAGACAGGGGGAGGGTTATATGGGAACTCTATGCTTTTTGCTCACTTCTGCTGTGTACCTAAAACTGATCTAAAAAATGACATTTATTGAGCTTTTAAAATTTTGGATTGTGAAAAATAACAAAGAAACGACTCACTTTTTCCATCTAGTTTTCTCTTTTTGCCTTTCAATCTCATGTATGCATGTACACAGAGACATGAGTTACACACAAATATTGTGTCTATGATTCTAGTAGAATAAACGGATATTTCATAAACAGATAAATGGATATTTCATGTTTATTTCCAAAAGGGCAAAAATATTTAGGGGTAAAGAAAAATTATATCTGTGATAAATACCTTGCATTTTTATTCTAGGCCTGAAGGCCAAAAGTCAAAGATCCATCTATTTAAAGTCAAAGATCTAATGCATAACAAATCTGCTTACCTTTCACTATACTGGGTTAGCTTACTTTCTGCTAAAAGCATTTGAGCTCAGGGTCTATTGTTTGCCAAATGAAATGCCTACATCTCTGGGAGGAGAGCAGAAAGTAGGTTATGACGTTCTGGAGGATTGACAGTATCTCAGAAAAGCGCCAACTCTCATCTGGTCTGGGAATCATCTTACCAGAGTCTGCATCTGAGTGACCCAATTCATGCCATAGTTGTGTGTATTCTAGGTAAAATGTATACAGAGACTTTGAGGCACATCTGATCTAGCTTCTAACTTGAAGACAATAAAGATCCAAGTCCTAAAATTTACTTATAGCTGAGGGGCTGTGTCTTTACAGCCTAGAGTTAGAATCATTTTGACAGGGGATTGTGGGGAAGAGTGTATTGATCTGCATTTGTCAAATGTCAGAATATTAGAATGCATAAATAAAGTCTTTCACTTTCTCAGTCTTTGAAATTTTGTAGGTGTTGTCTTATTTTTTGCAACATTCTCCTCATTTGCTCTGATTTTGACACCTTTCTTAGTGTGAAAAAGATGGTTGAAATCAACTTCCTTTGTGTTCATAAGAAATTGAGATCAAAACGGGTGGCTCCAGTGTTGATTCGAGAAATAACCAGAAGAGTGAACCTGGAAGGGATTTTTCAGGCTGTTTACACTGCTGGAGTGGTTCTTCCTAAGCCAGTGGCCACGTGCAGGTAACAGTACCGCATTTGACCTTCACTAAATGTGTTGAACTTCAATCTTGGGTGCAGAAATATTATTTTCCTCCTGTAAAACTCAGGGAATTTGTTCTGTAGTTGTTGGTAGCAGAGATGGAGACTGGAACCAAGAACTACTGAGTCCATCATTCTTTCCAGTAAGCCATACAACCACTTGGTGATACAAAGAGTTTTTACCATTTTCCCACGGAGGATGGTGGCTCTATATTTCTCTTTCTCTACGCTTGAAAGATTAGTGCTATCTCTCCTTTGGAAAACCCAAGGCACTGTGTTCCTGAAATGTTGAGCTTACTACTATTTTCTTCTTTCTCCAAATGCTTAGCTTTAGAGGGTGCTCAGAAAGCGCTCCGAAACTGTTCTCAGAGTTTGATACATGGCCCTTCAAAAGCACAGTGGGCTTACTTGCTCAGAATCAGAAGGTATCTGTTCTGTTAGGGACACTCTCATCTGCTCTCATCAAGCTTTCAGAGCGTATTCCATTGAGAAAATTGTGTATCTTGTTGTCACTTGATTAGCTTATTTCTAATGCATCAGAAAGTTTATTTCCCTCCATTATTTTTATTGACCCAAATAAAATGAAAGTTCAGGTAAACATAATATGAAAATTAAAATTGTAAAGTTACTCTCACCTGTTAAGTTATTCATAAATAGAATATATGCTTTTATAGATATATTTTAATATAAAATCATTAATCCTAGTACTTGAATTGGAACCACCTAATAAATTTAAGCTCCTTTCCCCAAAAGTTATTTTCTTGAGTGTGTAGTATACAAATATGAAGTCTACTCATTTAGGGAAGGTGATTTCGTGTTTTTAAGCTTTTCAGCTTGCTTTCTATAGGATTATCGAGGATCATTAAATACTTGGAAACTGGGCACTATGAATATTTATTTTTGTGTTTTTAAGACTCCTCTTTATACAGAGATGAAAGGTCACAAACTGCAAAGGAACATAACTCAGAATGTAGAACATATTTCAGAGGTAGAAAATGACTGATAAAATAATTGCACAGGAAGGGGGTCACATCCAGCACTGTGTCAGGCTCATGTAAGTGTTCATTGAATGCTTCTGTAGCATTTAATGAGCACTGACACAAAGAGTAAAAGCATGTAGTTAGAAATCAGTTCGATTTAAAAATCTTTATTGTATTCCAGATACTGGCATCGATCACTAAACCCCAGAAAATTGGTAGAAGTGAAATTTTCCCACTTGAGTAGAAATATGACTTTACAGAGAACAATGAAGCTATACAGACTTCCGGATGTAAGTAAGAATGATTTGCAGTTTTTTTAAGATGTAACCACTGAAATTTTTAATGTAGAAAAGAAATTTTTGCACGAGTCTTAAAAAAACAACTCATGTCTGGGGAAGTGAATTTGTAGCTAAAATGACTACACAAAACTACATAGAACTCCAGGAGTTAGGGAAATTTGAGAAGGGAAGCTCCTTTGGAAATACCATAGTCTTATGTAGGATTGCTCCGCCTGGGAGGGCTAGCTGTTTCTGTTTCACAGAAAAAGCACTAGTTTGCCCAAAGTCTTTTGATCAGAAGAGAACCATCCCTTAGTCCATGCTTTTTGTGTCTATTAACTGAAATACTGAAGCTTTTCCACTTGTGACATGCCTTTTGACATGTCAGTTTGTTGTAGTTTTGGTTGAACATTTCCAAACAAAATTGCAAATTTTTTTTCTTGGTGTCAGTACTCTCAAAGAATTTTGAAGTAGATAAAAAAGACTAACATTACATTTTCTATCCACTGTATGAGGAGAACGACAAGCTTACCAAGACACGCTGAGACACAGATGTTCTAGATTTAGTGGCGAAGGATGATTTTTTTTTTTTTTTTTTAGTGTATAGTACCCTAATGTTCCTTTTTGAATCAGATAAATAATATTTATTGTCTACAGCTCTACTCTGGAGTCCTGACTCTAAAACAGTTTGTGCCACATCGCTTGACAAAGATCCACACTGCTTCTGTTCACTAATAGAAGTGTAGGTTTTATTTTCTTGAGTACTGTGTATGCAGATTTTAAGCAGATAGCAGTATACAGAGTCTAACAAGTAATGCATGATATTGAATCATGGGAAAGTATTTCTGATTGAGATATAGATTTGCCTATTCTCAGTTACTATAATTTTTTTTTCTTGAACTCTCAGAAAACATTGCCATTTTATTTATTCTGCTTTTGCCAAGGCTTGCCATTTTCATCTAAGCCCTAGTGTTCTTTCTACCTCTTTTTGAAGATAACAGCTCTTGTCAGTTTCGCATTTTAAAAATGATTTCATGTTCTGTAGATTTCTTTTGGGAGTGTGTATGTTTCTAATGTTAGAAACAGGAAAAATGTGTTCTCTGAGATATATCAGCCATTGTTAATCTACAAAAAAGTTCTTCCCACTTTCTGGAAGGAAACCTAATATATGTTTTAATAACTGACTTGTCTGTCTCTTTTGCTTTAGTGTTTCTGTAAAAGCTTGTTTGAAGTGCTTATAAATTGCCACGTTTATACATTTTCTCCTTGCCCTTCTACCCAGACATAATTACTAAGTCGTCTTCATCTAAATTCTTCTGCCCTTAATTCTGACCTTTGCAGATTTTAAGATAACAGTTCTTAAAGTGAGTGTTCCAGGGATCTTTGAAAGCTTCCTATATTCTTACAGGGATTCATGAGGTTCATCCTATTTTTATAATGAGAAGAAAAAGCATTTTCATTTTTTCACTATACTCATTTTTATGAATGTAGTATAAAATTTTCTAGAAGCAGTGAAGAATGCATGCTTTTGTGTTCTTCTGTTTTAAAATTTCTAGTATGGTAAATATGAATAGATGTAAACAAATCCCTTTGGGAATACACAGTAAATTTAAGGAACATAACAAACCAAAAATTCCAGACCAAAATATTTGAGAACTGCTTTAAGCATGCCTACTGGGTAAAAGATGTTGATTTTAGTGATTTTGCCATATGAATATTCAGTTTTGTTTTATGAATAAGAATTGTGCTGCAGAAGAATATTTTGCTCAGAAGGAGACTGGCAAGCTTTTTATTTCTGAATATTCTCTTTTAACAAATGCCATATAGCCTGCAGCTTTTATTAATTGAACTGCTTGATATTATTGATTTTTACTGAACCAGTTACAAAAGAAAAAACAGTATAATGTCAAGAAAGACTAAGATTTACCAGGATCATCTTCATAGCAGAAAACAGTCTTTTTTAATACTGCAGTATACATTCCAGGTAGTTTTGGATTTCTACCAACATTTAGATGTATATTTATCTCATTTAACAGTATTTGGAAGTCACATAGACTTTTCCTTTGCATGAATTACACTGTAGCCAAATACTAAAATTGATATAGAAGGAAACTACACATATATACACACATACTCATAGTTTTAGTGATACGTGTGTGTGTGTATACTTTCATAACTGGCTTACACATAAGTGCCAGGTCATAGAAGTACCCCCTCTTTAGAGTAGACTGACTTTTTCCATCTCTGAAGCCTTCACCTTACTACGGCCATACCACCCTGAACGCGCCCGATCTCGTCTGAAGCCTTCACCTTATTGGTAAATGGTTGAGGCACAAAATCATTCATTTATTAACCACATATTGAGGTCATTGTTGCTTCCTTGCATGAAGGGACAGACCTTCAGAAAATTAGGACTGAAGGACTTCTCTTTGACTTTGAGATTTATGAATAAAATACAAGTTTGAATTCTCTGTTAAATGTTAAGAGTGTAAATTCTTTCAATTTGGAATAAACTGTAGTTACATTATTAAGCTTCAGATCACATAAAATTTTACTGAATATCAATAGTAAATACTCAACTAAGGATTCTTGGATCTCTAAATATAAAGAACACATCTCATCTCTCCTCCCCCTCACTAATGATTAGTCGAGTCAATATTCTTTGTCACTGAACCTTAGAAACCTCAGCACAACTCCTAACATTATCCAGAGCCAGCGCTCAAGTTGAAAACCTATTTTCTGCCTCTTCTTCTACCATACTGCTACCATACATTCTTCTACATACTTCTACCATACTTCTACCATACTGCTAGTCTGGGACAAGCAGGAATTTTAATGATCTACTTTTATAGGCACTTTCTAATTGAAAAGTGCTTAGAGTTAATTTAGCACAGAAGAAATAGTTATATACTAGCTTTCTAGAAAGCTGAATAGTATCTGGAGCCCCTTCAAGGGTAGGCCCTTATACAGATCCAAATGGGGATCTGTCCTGACCTTTACATTCTTCTGGCCTAATGTAGAGATGGTGATAGCTCTGGAAAAATGGGATCAGATGTCTATTCTTCCACCTTTGGCCAAGGCCAGTGATTAGAAGCTCTCCATTTGCCATTAGAAACTTGGTCAGTTAAATACCTGCCTTCCCATTCTGACCAGTATGATTTACTTCCGATTCATTTCTGTTACTCCTGAGAATAAAATAACTGCATTCATTTCATGGGCTATTGAATACAAGCAGTTTCTCCACTATCTTCAAGATACCATACATGGCAGTTTTAAAACATAATATTCCAGAACATGTGCTGAGATGGTACTGCTGTTTAATTCTTGGTGTTGGTACAGAGATCGATTCGGAATGTTCCCGTGACTTTGGATCTTGGGCAGTACTGACCTGAGAACCAGTACAGAGATAAGGAGATATAAGCCAATCTGGCTTATGTCTCCAAATTTTAATGTACATACAGATCACCCAGAAATCTTGTTAAATTGCACATATGATTTGGAAAGTACGGGTCTAATGTTCTGATCCATAGTATTGGTCTCAGAGTGCACTTCAGAACAGGTATTATATTCCTCTTCCAGTTAAAGTTCCCTGTTTGTTTTATGCTCACTCTAACAAAAGGTGACAAAGACTTCAGGCTTGAGACCCATGGAACCAAGAGACGTCAAAGCAGTTCGGGAGTTAACGAATAGCTACCTGAAGCAGTTTCACCTGGCCCCGGTGATGGATGAAGAAGAAGTTGCCCACTGGTTCCTCCCCCAAGAGCACATCATTGACACGTTTGTAGTAGAGGTAAAGATAAGGTGATAAGATAATATGAAGAAGTATGAAAATATTGTGATTGAATTATTTCCAGAAATATCACGATTTCCCTTCTCTTCTTTCTCCGGGACCCGTTGCTTTTATATCACATTTCTGCTCAACCTGAAAGAACCAAATCTCCTGAAGGTTTCTGGTCCTGCATGAAAGGGCACATACTTATTAATGGGAAATCAGGATATTTTTCTGTTGTTGTTGTCCTGTTAGTTGCTTTTCTTGACTTTGAAAAGGCTGATCTAAATGATCATGTCTGAGGTGAAATTGTCCCAAAGTTTAATAATTCTTTGATTTTTTTCAAACTGGTTAGAACTGACCTGCTTTTTGTTCATATAGCATAATTCAACCACTTAACTAAGCACTTGGAAGGAAGGAAAAGGAAGGAAGGAAGGAAAAGGAAACCACTTAACTAAGCACTTGTTCAAAGGAAGGAAGGAAAAGGAACAGTTTAAGTTTTCTTCTGATTGCCAGTTAGGTGAACTTAACATAGAGTGTGTATCTTTTTTTTTTTTTTAATCTGGAAATGTCATTCAGTGACATTTCAGCTGGAAACTCCTTTGACTGAATTGGCATTGGGTTGAAAATTTGGAATTTAATCTGGTAAGTACCTGGAGGAGAGAAAAGAGTAAGGGGACCAATTAGAAGCTACTGAACCAGGCTTTCTGGAAATTTTGGTGCCTTCCCTAATGAATATCTAGGGTTTTCTTCCCTAGTTTTGCATCTTTTCTGTTTTAAAATAGGAACAATTTCTACGGGAGAAGGTTGAAGTTAATGGGAAAACAGGAAATCTTGGCAATGTTGTTCACATTGAACTCTTCAAGAACAAAATCATAGTTGTTTCTGAGAAACAATTTTCCAAAAGGTATTTGAAATATCTTACCAAGAAATATCTTAAGAATAAGCTGGGCACGGTGGCTCGTGCCTGTAAGCTTCAGCCTATGAAGCAGCCGGGGCTAGGGATCGTGGTTTGAGTCCTGCCTGGGGCTCGTAGCAAGACCTAGTTCCAAAAAAATAGCTGGGCATGGATGGTGCGCGCCTGTAATCCCAGCTACCTGGGAGGCTGAGGCTGGGGATTACTTGAGTCTGTGGTACCCCGGACAACGAGAGCCTGGGGTTCCATGGGCAAAAATAGCAAGACCTAGTCTCAAAAAAAAAAAAAAAGAATAATCTTCGTGATTGGCTTCGTGTGGTTGCATCTGACAAGGAAACTTAGGAGCTTTGTTACTTCCAGATCAGTCAGGATG
This sequence comes from Uropsilus gracilis, assembly GCA_004024945.1. Lineage (NCBI taxonomy): Eukaryota > Metazoa > Chordata > Mammalia > Eulipotyphla > Talpidae > Uropsilus > Uropsilus gracilis. The sequence goes on from PVHY01000913.1 coordinate 33,053, forward strand.
AAGATGGATCTGAGCCTGAGGTGAAGCTACTGGAAAAACAAAGTTACAGGAAACAGAAACATCCAAATATGGACTTTGTTTTATGGTGAATAAAAATATGGTACTGGGTGTTTAAAAAAAAAAAAAAAAAGCTACTGAACCAGAAATGTCTTTTCCGCCAGAAATGTCTTTTCCGCATTTTCGGGGTGGAGTGTGACAGCTTAGTTGGGGCAGTAATGACAGCAGCAGACCGGAAGAATTCACAGGGCGAGATGAGCAAGGTGGTCTTGCTCAGGTGGACTTTGTATGCAGAGCTTGATGCATCTGTGTGAATGTCTTCAAGGCAACAGTTCTCAGATTTTTTTTTTTTAATCTCAGGGCTCCTTTCCTTTCTTAAGAACTAATGGGGACCCCAGAACTTCTTATTTCTCTTATATTTTCAGAAGTCACTGCTCGTGAAAGGGCTTTGATGCAATTAAAAAGAAAGTAATCTTTTTTAGATGTCACAGAGATATAGTGCATATTCATTTCATTACAAAAACCTAGGCCAGCTTCAGAACAAGAACTTATTGTCCTAAGTTCAATCATCAAACAAACTTCACCACATGAATTGGTCAGATTTTTTTTTTTTCTGCTAAAGTATCCACCAGTGGAATGAGCTGTCAACTTAAATATAATTAGATTCTAACCAGATGACCATAGAAAATCCTCTTAAACACCATTGGGGAGGAAAACAGTAGTGTAAGAATTTCAATGGCTGTATTACATGCACTAGCTGATTTCAGCTACTTTGGGCATACACACAGGAACTTCACTTTAGCAAAGATATGGTTTTCAAAATTACCAAGTAACATGTTTTTTCAAGTGAAACTCAAGCTAAGCTTCTTCCTTGACTTTGAAATCACTCTGTAAGTTAAAATTGTTCAAACCTCACTATAATACTATTGGTAATGTTTCTTTGTGCAATCCCTATTCTATTACACAATACAGTTGATTTTCTTTGCCAATAAGAAATAATTATTGGCCAATTCAATCCACAAGTCAAGTGTAGTTACTGGTTGAATTTAGGACAATAAGCGTTGCTAAGGAGCTTTTATTATGAATATATCTGTAGCTATTTATATTCAGAATTAAAACATTTTAATATTATTTCATTTAATTGCAGTATAACAATAATAAATCCAGTACTTGTTAACTAAATTGCATATTTTGAAAGTGCAATAATTATTTTCTAAAATAATGAAATGAGTGAGGAAAAATGTTTCGTATTTTTAAAATTTTCTTACTAGAAGGCAACTGGGTTCTCCCATCTGTTTCTGCTTTCAATCTATTGTGATAGATTTTTTTTTTTTTTGGTTAAAAAATGTGGGAGAAAAGATGTGTCAGAGAAGTGTTGGTTATATGGGGAAGAGTGAATGTTTTAAAAACCTTTTCATCTAACTGTGAATTTTCTCACATTTGAAATCTTGTTAGTGTATGGTAGGTTACATTATATTTTGTTATATCTTGAGCTTTGAATGAGTCTTACCAGCATGTGAGTTTTCAGTGTCCCTACTTGATTCTTTGGAAAATATTGGTTCATACACCTATCTTCCAAACACTGATGTTTCAATATTTAATATTAAATAACCACATTCATGGAAATCATTACCATTATCATCAGGAAAGTATATAATATACCTCATGGGGAAGAATGTAGGTTCTCCCAAACTTTAACTGGCACCTGAAAATCAACTTTTATCACTAGCAACAAAACCTACCTGCTTTTTCCTGGAAGTGATAGATACCCTTCATTCATTTTCTAGAAAATATGCCAGACACCTAAGCCTGGATGACATGTTTTGCCTGCCCTACTATATGAAACCATGAACCCACTCTCCAGTTCACAGATTTGTCTCCTTGAGACAGCCTTGATACTTCATTGTGTACTTCCATCATATTATACAGAATCCTAGGAAGATGTGTGCTTAAGGGTTGAAGAAGGTTAATAAAATATGTAAGTCTTCATCATGGATGTGCTTCAGTGAACCTTTTCTTTAGCCACACACATGTGGCATTGAAGATTAAAATGCCCACCAGCACACTTCCTTGTCTTGTGCTGAGGCATGGGGAGCTATGCCCCCCACTACTTCTGCCTTCCATGCAGATGTCCACATGGACCAGGGCATGCAGCTTCTCAGTGCTATCACAGAAACAGCTTGATCTCGAAGATTTCTGAAAGAGGGCTGGGCACGGTGGTTCGTACCTGTAAACTTCAGCCTATGAAGCGACTGGGGCTAGGGATCGTGGTTTGAGTCCTGCCTGGGGCCTGTAGCGAGACCTAGTTCCAAAAAAATAGCTGGGCATGGTGGCGCGCACCTGTAATCCCAGCTACCTGGGAAGCTGAGGCTGGGGATTGCTTGAGTCTGTGGTACCCCGGACAACAAGAGCCTGTGGTTCCACAAGCAAAAATAGCGAGACCTAATCTCAAAAAAAAAAAAAAAAAAAAAATCAAAGATTTCTGAAAGGTTCTTGGGTCTCCTCAGGGGTTCATGGACCACATTTTGAGAACTGCTACCCTAGGGTATGTCCTTTGAAGGTACTCAGCTCAGTCTGAGAGTCAGACATGCCTTTAACATTACTAGCCATTGCAGAGTAACTCACCACAGCATCTCTTAGCAGTGCAAGGGAGTTCCTGTTTCCTCACATCTTCATGAATACTTAGTGTATCAGACTTTAAATTTAGGTCAGTGTGGTGGATATGAATTGGTGTCTTGTTTTAATTTTATATTTCCTCATTTAACGAATTTGAACATCTCCTAAATCTGTTAGCCTCTTTTATTTCTTCTCTGAGTTTGCTGTCTATATACCTTGCCTGTTATTCTGACTGTTACCTTCTTGATTTGTAGATGTTTCTCTGTATGCTGAATACTAATAGCTGGATACTGTTTCTGGATTCTCTTCTGTTTCATTGATCTCAACACCATCTTGATTATTTGTAGTCAGCCCAGGTATCAGATGGAGTGATTCTACTTTACTTTTATTTGTCAAGATTCTTTTTGTTATTATATTCCTTTTGCCTTTCCATATAAATTTTAGAATTAGTTTGTCTTTGCCTACAGAATTCCTTGCTGGAATTTAGAGAAGAATTGCACCAAGTATACATTAATTTGTAAACAATTGGACAGGTCTACCTGTGAATATGGTTAAGTCTCCATTTACTTAGTTCCTTTATTTTATTTTTGGATTTCTTACAATGTATGATAATCTTTGATCCCCCTGGGAATTTCTACCCCCTCCCCTGCCACCCCATCTCTGGTCGCTCTATCTCCTTTCTTATTCCTGTTTCTTATTGCTGTCTCCTTTCTTATTGGCCTTTTGTTCTTTTTCTCTCCTGGAGCTATGTCCTTATCCTGTGAAGATATGGTTTCATATTAGATTTCCAGTCCTAATTTTGCCATCAAAGGCCAGTCCGAGCTCATTTGGCTTGTTTCAGTGCCTCCTCATTCTTGGTGGCTGTCAATTCCATTCTATTTTCTGTCCCATTTTGTTGCTTCTTTGCCTTAGATTTCAAGCCTTTGGCTTAGGGAACCTGATTCCCATGCCTTTTTTTTTTTTTTCTCTTGGTAGAGAGGTTCCTTGAGGGGGCCAGCCATTCACAAATGGTAGGTCTGACTGATCGCCTCCGTTTTGGTTTGCAGCTCTGCTATGGGGCCACTGTTATACTTCTGTGGCCTTCCTCCCCTGTGGAACGGGGCTGTGCTTTGCTGTTGCTGAAGGTGTCTTTGAACCAGGATTTTGGCTCCTGATTCTCAGGGATATTGTAGGTGTCATTCTGTCTTAGGTTGTCTCCTTATTTGGCATCACAGTTCAGTGTTCAGTAGTTCTCTTCATGCTCCTTTTGAGTCATCCCTAGGTGGTGTTTCCAGGACCTTTGTTATTGTCCCTCACCTCCTCTATAATTGTGGTTGTGTTAAACAATTAAGTCTTCCTTATTCCTGATGAGGGCTACTGGACAGGAGGCAAACCAGAGGGGTTAATGGTGCCTCGCACCCCACCTCCCCCACCACACACCCCACCCTGTCTTTTGGAAGGACTTGGGGACCCTGGCCCACCCCACCCATCACCAAGGTGGAATCCTTAGGTTCTTTGTTATTTGCTTTATAGCATTCTGTAATTTTTAGTATCCAGAACCTGTGCATGTTTTCTTAAATGTGCGTAAGTACTTTGTTTACTTTGGAGTGTTATAAATGGCATGGTAATTTTAATTGCAATTTCTGTGTCTTCATTCTAGCATATATAGAATTTTGGTTGCTTTTTTCTGTATTGAATTTGTATCGTGCAAATTAGCTGAATTCGCTTTTTAGTTCCAGGAATTTCTTTACCAGTAAATTTTTTGGGATTTCTACATAGCCAACAATGTCATCAACAAATAGGAACAACTTTACTTATTCTCCCCTGTCTATATACCTTTATTTTAATTATTTTTTTGGTCTTATTTCAGGAACTAGCTCTTTCAATATTTTGTTAAGTGAGGGTGGACAGGTTGATATCTTTGTCTTGTTCTTTTGAAAAGTTTGGAAAGTATTCAATCATTCACCAGTAATCATGATGCTCTAGGTTTTTTATAGATCCTCCTTATCAATTTGAAATAATTCCTACCTTGCTGAGCATTTGTACCATAAATGGGTGTTGGATTTTATCCAGTGCTTATTTTGTTTCAATTTATAGGATCATATGGTTTTTCTTCTATTACCCACTGATAAGGTATATTGCACTGACTGACTTTTGAATGCTTTACCATACTTGCATACCAAAAAAAAAAAAAATCCACTTGGCTATAATATGTATAATTCTTTTTATACATTGTTGAATTTAAATTTCAAATATTTTTGAATATTTGTTAAGTTGATGGACTTTTTAAATTTGTACTTATTCTTTTTATTGTCTTTGTCTGATTTTGCTATTAGGATTATACTAGCCTCAAAAAGTGAGTTGAAATTGTAACTTCAGCTTCTGTTTTCTAGAGGAAATTGAATAGAATTGGTAATGCTTCTTTAAATATTTGCTAGAATTCTCCAATTAAAATCATATGATCTTAGAGAATTTTTGGTTAAAATAAGTAATCTCCCTAATAGTTAAAAGATTCAAATGATCTAGTTCATTTTGACTGAGTTTTAATAGATTGTGGGTTTTGAAGAATTAGTCCATTTCTTCTAAATTATCAAGTATATACAAGTAAAGTTGGTCATAGTATTGTTATCTTCTTAATGGCTACAGGATCTGTAATGATATGCCTTATTTCATTCCTAATATTGATGATTTGTAGCTCCTGTTTTTGTCAGTCTTGCTAATGATTCTTCCCTCCCCCAACCCCCCCCAAAAGCTAGACTTTGTTTCACTGATTTTCTGCTGTTTTCCTGTTTTTCAGTGTCATTGATTTCTGCTCTAATGTACATTTCTTTCTGCTTACTTTGGGTTTATTTTACTCTTCTTTCTCTTGTTCCTTGAGGAAGACATTAAATTTTGATTTGAGACCATTTCTTGTTATATTTAAGTATAAAATTTTGTCCATACTGTTGTAGTTGTATCCTACCTATTTTATTTAGTATTTCATGTTTTCATTCAGTCTTGGGCATATTTTAATTTCCTCTGAGACTTCCTCTTTGACTCTCATATTATCAAGAACTCTGTTGTTCAATTTTAACATGTTTGGAAATGTCCTATTGTTTTCTAAGTTGATCCTGTTATAGTTGGAGAACACTTGTGATTGCAATTCTGTTAAGGTTCTGGGGATCTTCTGTTAAGGTTTTGGAGATCTTATCATCAAGGTTCCTGAGGTCTTGGTGAATGTGAAATCTTCATGTCAAAAGTGTATTCTGCTGTCTTAGAATGTAGTGTTTTGTCTGTGTCCACTGATCCTGTCGATTTTGTCGTTCAGATTTTCTATATCTTTGCTCATTTCCTTCTGATGGTTATGTCAGTTTTCATTTGTCTACTTTTTCTTTCCAAAGCTATCAGTTTTTCTTGATGTATTTTGAGGATCTTATTTGACACTTATATAAATATCTCTAGTGGATCTTTTTTAAATCTTCATATAATATACCTCTTTGTCTCCAATAATGTCCTTGCTGTAACATGTTTATTGGTTATTAATATGGCTGCGCTCACTCTTTAAAAATACTTTGCACGGTATTTCTTTCTCACTCCTTCTACTTTGTACCAATTGGTGCCATTTAAAGTGGACTGTTTGTAAACAGCATATATTGAGCCATGTTTCTTTTTCTTTTTCTTTTTTTTTTGTTGAGTCTTAAAGGCCTTTTTATTTTTATTTTTTTTTAATAATCTGTTTGTATATAAATTTCACATCTTTGTGATCGCTGGGGTACCACCCACCCCTGATTGTTCCCACCCTGCCCCACCTCCCCCCAAGTTGTATACTTTAATTTGGTTGTTGGCTTGTTGACGTTTCTTCACGAGCCATGTTTCTTTAACCACTCTTCCAACCTTTCTTTTGATTGATGAGTTTAAACCAGTTTACCTTTGCTAATTATTAATATATTAGAATTTAAGTCTGCCATATTGTTGTTTCTATTTATTTCCTCTGGTCCTTTTTCCTTGCCTTCCTGTAGGTGACTTGAATATTTTCTTTATGTTCTATTTTGATTTGTAGTGTATTTGAGTAGTTTTCATGACATTTTCTGTGAATAACACAATAACATTGTGATTGTGATATTGCAGTTTGCCTAATCTGATGTTTTTGTGCTCTGATGGCACCCACATTTACCCACATTTTACCACTTCAATAACCTCACTTATCTTCTTCTCTTTTTCAGCACTAAAATAATACTTTTTGTCTTGTGAATATATTGAACATCTGATTGTGTTATAATTTTTGTTTCATTTATCAGGTAGGTTTATAAAAGTCACAAAAGGAAGCATAGTTTATAGCATATAGAAGATTTGTTCTTTAGATCTTCCTTCCTTCTTGATGGTCCAAAGTGTATTTTATTATTTCCTTTCCATTTGAAGTTTCAATTGATCTTAAAGAAATGTTTTCTAGCAATAATTTTTTTTACTTTTCATTTGCCAGAGAATGTCCCTATTTCCCCTTCATTCCTGAAGGAAGTTTTACCAGATATAGAACTGGCTCATTTTTTCCAGCACTTAAATAATACTGAACCACTTCCTCTGCCTTATGTGGTTTCAGGATAAGAAATTTGCAATCATTTGAATTGGTAGTCCTCTATAGGGAATGGATCACTTTATTGTGGCTACTTCCAGGATTTTTCTCTTTCATTAGCTTTTAGAAATTTAACTGTGCTGTATCTTGGCCAGAAATTCCTTGTGTTTTTTTTTTTTTTTACTGGAGTTCAGATACGTCTTTGACTCTAGTGAGTTGTGAGTGTGTGTGTGTGTGTGTGTGTGTGTTGCCAAATTTGGGGGGTTTTCTAGTCATTATTTCCTTAAGTACTCTTTCAGCCTTACATTTTCTCATTTCTTTCTGGGACTCTAGTTATATGAACATTGAATCTTGTTATGCCTCATAGATCCCTGAGGCTTAATTATTTTTTGGTCTTTTATCACCATCAAATTGGATAAATTTTACTGGATTCTTCAAGTTCAGTGATTTTGTCTCCTGTCATCTCCATTCTACAGTTGAGTCTGTCCAGTGAGGACTTTTGTTGTTGGTTGTTTTTTTTTTTTAATGTTAGGGTGTTTTTCAAGTTGAAAATCCTTGTTAAAGCTGGAAGGGCATATCTGTAATCCTGAGCTGCTCATACTGAGTAATAGAGGGTTACTTTAGCTTAAAATCTCTAAGTTCTTAATGTCTGAGAAAAGATTTAGTGAGTCATAATCACTTTTTAACATGAGATATCTACCATTTTTCCTTATTTGAGAAAAGAAATACTAGCAATGGCATACATGTGGTCTAGCCACTTCATCTCTATAATTCAGATATCATAGTTTGAATTATATAATACAAGCACCAGACTGTTTCGGATCACCATAGCTAATTAAAACAGCCCAGACGATACTGGCTCACTTCTTGTATTGAAAAGTGTACCAGCAATGAAGAAATACATACCATCATCTGTATCCCTTTTGATTTTGATAGCTTCAGAATTTTTTTAAGCTGTCCACATATGTACATTTTAATGTTTACCTTTCACAAACTTCTAAACTCTATTCAACTTCATTTTAAGCTAAAATTCCTGCATTGTGCCAAGAAAATAATGGCTATTATAGTTATCATTCATAATATCCATATTATATGTCCATCTCTTATAGATGATAAGACAGGCATCTAATCCCTAGCACTCTTTATTAATGCAAACCAATCTACTTCTATCACATTTATTAAGTCTTGAAAGACTAATTAGTCAATCATAGGAAGCTATCCTTCTACAAGAGCCTCAGTTCTTAAGAACTTTATGCAAATTGCCAACTTGCAGTAATAATAAAGAACAATTCTGTGCTCCTCTTGGTCTCTACCCATCATACTATAATTATGAAGTCCTAAATCAGGGAGAAGTCTGAGTGTTTGCTTTTCTGACAGTTGTGGTACCTTTCAAAAAGTTAATTTGTTTTTTTTTTAATTTTTATTATTATTACAGTTTATTCCGGTTGACAATTTAGGCCATAGACATGTACATGAAAATTCCATAAAAGGGATGAGTATGTGGGGGGTTAGGAGGGGTGGGGATGGGAGGGAGTAGTCAGGGAGGGAAGGTGGTGGGTGGTCCCCAGGGAATACAAAGATATGTATATGAAACACATAAAAAAAAATTAATTAATTAAGAAAAAAAGGAATCAGTACAATTTCTACGCTGGGGAGAAGCAGCTCTCCTGCCCACCTGGCACTATGCAGATGGCTCTCTTTTTCTTTCTCCATTCCCTAATAACCCTGTCCTTTTTTTTTTTTTAATTTAATTTAAATTTTTGAAATTTGCATATATATTTATATTACATTAGTCCATTTTGTGTACCCGGCTTTCCCACTTCACTAACATTTGGTAACTATCCTGATCTTTTCTGCTCTTCACCTCCTCTACCTTCTTCCTCCTCCTCCTCTCTTGCTCCATGGTTCAGTTCCACTGGTTGTTTTCATTCTTTCTTATTCATTTGTTTTCCCCTATATCCATCATATAAGTGAGACCATCCTGTACTTCTCTTTTTCTTTTTGACTTATTTCTGCTAATCTGAGTCTTTCTAGTTCCAGCCAGGTTGCTGCAAATGACATGTTTGTCCTCCTTGATGGATGCGTAGTATTCCATCGTGTATATGTACCACATTTTTTTTTAGCCAATCATCTGTTTGGGGGCATTTGGTTTGTTTCCAGTTCTTTGCAACTGTGAACAGGGCTGCAATGAACATGCGTGTACATGTGTCCTTTTGAATTAATGTTTTCATGTCCTCTGGGTAGATTCCTAGTAGTGGGATTGCTGGGTCGAATGGCAAGTCCACTCAAAAAGTTAATTTGAAAGCATGGATGTAGTTTGTTCAAGGAGATATTTACCTGACATTACCTTTATTCTTTAGAACTCTACTGGTAAACTAACTGACTTCCTGAGCTTCTACACACTCCCCTCCACAGTCATGCACCACCCTGCTCACAAGAGCCTCAAGGCTGCCTACTCCTTCTACAACATTCACACGGAGACACCCCTACTGGATCTCATGAACGACGCACTCATTATCGCTAAATTGGTAAACAGCTTGCTCCTTTTTATTCTACATGTTTCTCCATATATGTACCAGAGCATACAAAACATCGTATTGTATTTTTATTTCCACATGGGTGAAATTCACTTAAGATCTTTTTTACTGTTAACTGTCAATGGAATAATTTTGATGTGTTTCTTTTAAAATTTCAGTAGTTATTTTTATCAATTCTATTATAACCTAACCAAAAAAAAATTATACAGATTAGAAATGGTTAGCCTCATTAAAGAATACATAAAACCTGTAATATATGATATACAAGAAAAATGCATGATCTCATGGCATAAGGAAAATGAGTATTTGTGTTGCTGTGAAAAATTAGCTACAGTACATTTCAACTAAAGTCTCTGAACTTTAAAATTTTATTTTTGAAAGTTATAAAACTAAAGGAATTTAAACTGTAAGGAATTCAAAATGTGTCATACTAAATCTGCATTATTTTTCTATTTCCTCCGTGTAGTAATTGGGCTAATTGTTATATTCTTGCTACAAATAAACATTTTCCTTTAAAAAGAAATTGAAATCAGCTGACAGATACATGTTGCTGTTATTAGGTGAAAAGATATTGTTCATGAGATATGGGGAATACATAAAAGTAATTTTCTTATGTTTAATCTAGTATTTGATCTTTAAAAGCTTTTATAAAAAAATCTATTACTTCTGGGTCCCCAAGCCAACATTATCCTGAGATTCTTTGATCCTGTTGTTCATTAATTACTTCCCCCAAAATGCAAGTACTAAGTTACTTAAGGTAAAAATTCTGCGGAAAAAAAATTTAGGTACTTACTCTGTAACATGCCTCAATTAGTAATAACAGTTTAAGGAAACTTTACTTTTACTATTACAGTTTTACTAAAATTATTTTCTATTACCAACTCAAGACAAATCTGTTATTTAAAATCTTTGTATATTTGTATTTTGGTATAGCTTCGGGTAAGCTAGTACTTAGAAAGATCAGTAACAGTGCTAGAGATGGAATCATCTAAAACAGGGAAGGGACAAAAAGTCTCAAAGTCCTAATAGATTATTTTATGTCTGTCAGCCCTCATACTGTATTTTTGGATTTGGAATTTTTGGATAATTCTGCTGGATTACTGCTAGTTTGACAGTTACAAACTGAATTTTTAAGCTATACTATATACTGCAGATATGTCTTATTAAATGCATTCAAGCTGTTAATCAAATGTTGTAATGAAATACATAATATGGAAACACTCTAGTCCTTTGTCATTTTAAAACATAAATCCATTTTATATTGGCAGAAAGGATTTGATGTATTCAATGCACTAGATTTGATGGAAAATAAAACGTTTTTGGAAAAACTCAAGTTTGGTATAGGAGATGGCAATTTACAATATTATTTGTACAATTGGAGATGTCCAGGAACAGAATCTGAAAAGGTAAGTAATGCCAGTAAGAAATTTACCTAGAATATCCCATGCTTACTCCCTGAGGATAGTTGAAAGGTCTTCTCTAGATTTTTTTTCTAACTATAATCTCTTACATTATATTTTTGTTTTTTTACCTATTCTTATTATTCCATTTCTCTCCTCCCTTTAGGTTGGACTTGTGTTACAATAGATGGATATTTCTCTTTCTAGAACTCTGACATCATCCTTTGTTAATGTTCTATTTAATGATTCCTGGAACTGCTATTCCAAGGAAGAATAAAAGCACAACTTAAGTGAAACTGAAGTAGTAACAATCAGAAAAGATGGAAAAAAAGTCCATGTGACCTGTTGTTCACATTTCTAGCTAGAGTGTTAACATTCGTCCTTGCTCTCCCCGCTCTCCATTTATCCATTTGTAGGAAGATTGATAGGGAACAAAGAGCACATTCCTCTAGTTTTCAAACCTCTGACAGTCTCTCAATGAAGGTATTTTTCCACTCTAGAAAAAGGAACTTTTTGTATGAACTGAACAGAAGTCAGCATCATGTGAGAAAATCTTTGCTGTGTGGAGATAAACTGCTGCATTGCTATTTATTAAGGGATGATCTATTTGTCTATGTAACAGCAAAGGATCCATGTGGAAGATTCTTGTCACCTTAGATGATATCATTGGGACCATGTGTGAAGTCAACACTTCTAACTCAGTAATGAGTGATGGATGCTCAAGAGAAGATTAAATTATACTGGTGACTGGTACATTTCTCAAGAAGCAAAATTGCCAAATCAATAAACATGCAAATCTGTACTTTGATCTTCAGCAGGTTGATGACTTTGTTCAAAGTTCTGTGCAGACATGAAGAGTGCTCTCTGAAAGAGTATACACCCATGACTGACATGACTGCTGCTGCTGCAGTTTCTTCTCACCACAGCAAGCACGTGTGAGGAGAAAAGGAAAATACAAGTTCTGAAGTCAAATAAATGCCCAGTGGAATTTATTAGTGCCATCAGGACATTGATAGTTTGAATATTTTTATTACTTATGCAAAATTGCACATAATTCCTTTATGCTGACTTTAATTTATCATGAAAACTGTCATGCTAATGGAAACTTTGTAAATAAGTATTCATAATTTTGTTACTGATGTGTTTTTATCTAGAATATGAAAAACCAAGTTTCACTGTGTACATATATATGTATGTATATATTGCCAATGGTTCAAGGGGAAAAGATGTAAATGAGACCATATATACTGGCCTTGACTCAAATACCAGAGTAGACACTTTTTCCTGCCTTCATTGTACCAGTGCCTAGGCTGTTCAGTCCAGAAAAACTTAATTATTTTAACAACATAATGGCCTTTCCTTTATGTTGTAAGTAGTCAAATAAAAAGTTGTATCCTTTATGAGGCAGGAGCTAGCAAACTATGGCCCATGAGCAAATATAAACCCAGCCTATCAACTGTTTTTGTACCGCCCACAAGCTAAGGATGGTTTTTACATTTGAATGGGAAAGGGGTACATCAAAAAAATGTCATTTTGTGACACATGAATATTGTTCAAAGCTTAGATTTCAGTATCCATGAATAAAGTTTTGTTAGAACACAGCCACACTTTTTGTTTATTACCTGTGGCTGCTTCACAGTACTAAAGGCAGAAAAAGACTATAATGGCCATAACAGCCTCACATATTTATTATCTGACCATTTAGAGAAAGAAAAGTTAAATTTACAGTAGAGCTGAGTGACACTTTCTGCAGCTTGTCTTTATCCTGAAGACCAACGCACAGCTGAGAGATCCCTGAGACTGCCACTAGAGGGCACACCTAGGCCCAGAGTGGTGCACAATAGGACTCAAACCTATTGCTTTAATGTTCCTTTCTTAACAGGAGACAGGCTTCAATAAGCAAAATGGAACCAATTCGTTTAAACATTTGTTTTTTTGAGATACCAGCTTTAAGTAAATGAAATTTTAACTTAGTCTGAAGTCAAAGCTCTGGTTAGGAATTATGTTCTATACATGTTTATGGCACAAAGTGTTACACAAAGTAGGTTTACAAACAATTGCATAATTGGTAGTCATAAATTTTGTCAAGAACTTCTTTACCTCGTGGTAAAATTGACATTGTTCCTTTACAGAATTCCAATCATTCCATATTATTTTGATCACATTTAAAAATAATTAGTCTACATAGCATATACAGCCTCTTTATAATTTAAGCATTACAAATGAACATTTAAAATGGAGAAGTGGAAAAACTGCTTGTGTTTATAAAATAGCTATTAGAACTAAATTTCAATGCAATATATAGTGTCTTAATATATTCAAATACTGTGCTGCATATTTGTCAATAGTGAAAATGCATCAATAAAACTTAAAATGAGTGGCGGTGGCATAGTCCATGACTTTAGCCTGGAAATAAACTTGTTAACTGAATGCCTTCCCCCAAATTTGCAGAAAGTAACTTTTCCAATATACTGTAAATAGCAGGCCCTTCTAAACAAGCATTGATTAAGCCCTATTTCCTAACATGAAGAACCACCCCAGTGATTATAAACTTAATCCTGAAACACCAAGCTCCTCAGTTCAATTCTCTCTTGCTGCTTCACCTAATTACATTAAACTTCTAGGGAAGTTAAGTTAACTTTATAAAGAGGTGGATTTTAGTCAAAACACCTTATCTGGCTTTTCCTAAAATATCAAACCTTTCTTTGTCCCAAATCCATGCATATGCCTACCCATAATACCTTACCTGGCTTTTCCTAAATTATCAAACTTTTCTTTATCTCAAGTCCACAAAGAACGACAAGTCAACTGGAGGTACAAAATGATGTATTTCTGGACACAATGTAGTGCTGGACATTTATTAGCTTTCCTTTACAACTGATGATACATCTTCTCTAACTAGACCCATATCTACTGCAGCTTGATACAGGCCGCGGGATACAGATGTTCTTCTAACAAGCAATGTACCAGCCTTTTAAACTGATTTATGCAAGCATGGATGTTAGTTTCAATAAACTTGTTTTGATAGTCATACTTCTGAATAGTCTCTGCACTTAGTATTAAGTTTCACTATATCTGCGTTGTAGAGTTACCAAGTCTTAGACATTTGAAAGGAATTGTTAACTAAACCCCAAGAATATGTATATGTAAAAGTAATCCATTTAAGTAGTTTCAAGGTATCTTTATGAGGTATCACTTTACAACTGTATGAAACTACAAGTTTATACAAGGTTACTTTGAGGTGGATTTTTTGCTTTTGGGTGGCTTTCTTATCTTATTGGGGTTTGGAATTAGTTTCTTTATTTTAAGGGGTTGTAACACTACAGCCTGCTGACCTTCAAGAAACTTTCTCTTATGTTTAGAGAGGTCTTCAAAGGAAGTTTCCAAAGTCTCTCTGTCTTGGCTTTCCAGAGGTTCGGTCTGTAAATCTTCACTGGAATTGTCAAGTGTCTCTTCAAGCCATGGCACAATTAAGCGGGGTATTCTGGGAATTATAGCTTTTACTTCATCAAGAAAGTCAGTGGTGTTCTTTTTGAAGCCCAAGGCCAGGACACACTTTAAGCCAATGACAGGTGCAATTCTCTCACTGAGCCGGGGAACCTGCCCCGCAGGAACAGTTCTGCTTACACTCAACTGGATTAGATGTGCAGTGATAAGCGCAGGCTTGACAGATTTACACACCAGCACTAAGAGCAACTCGTTCCTTTCCAGAGCCCTGGTGACCTCATTGACACCGATGGCCAGCTGCTTCCTGACATGGACAGGAGTCCACCCAGATACCTGTTGGTTATCTTTTGGTTTCTTCTCTTTCAAATCCTCATTAACACCAACACCTATGCTACACATGTCTCTGCTTTGTTTTTTTAACAAAGACAGCTTTTTCTTTTTCTTCTTATCCTCAATCTTCTGAAGTCCAATTGATTTAAACCTGTCTTCAAGTGTTTGTAGTATGAAGTGCATGTCCTCTCTCTCCAGAGTACTCCAGCAAATAGCATATGGGTTGTTCAGCGATGTCTTTACAGTTAAAGGTCTTGTCTTCCGAACAGAACCCCTCCCTGGTGCATGTGGAGCCACAGCCATTCTGAAAATCCTTTAGAGAGCAGCATGACAAGAAAATTCATGTTAACGAGAAATGCATGTCTTATGAACACTCTAGATGTATTCATTTGCTTGGTAGGCTGTTTAAAAAGCTTAATGATACAAGATAAATTACATGACCATATACTCCTTTTAAGTAATTTCTTTCCCCCATTTTTCATATAAATATTTACATATAGTCAATATATAATATACAATAATTTTGCATTATTGCAACCAGTGAAATCCTATTTTCACTCATTAGAAATGTTCTATGTTTCTACTCATAATGACATGCTTTTGTATGGTATTAATCTTATAAATCTGTTATCATTTTCTAAATTGCTTTCTGGTTAGGTTTGCACCCATTTAACAAATATTCACTGTGCAGGCAGAGTTCTGGGCACTGAGGCTCAGGGGTGAACAAGTCCTCATGTCCACCTATGCAATCTGAGGCCCTTTTAGAATTAACCAGGTATGATTTTTTTGATATGATTAACAGTAATAATGCATGTGGCTACTGATACTTTCACCTCATGTCCTTTTCTAAGTCTCCCTCCTGCACTGTATCTTGTACATCCTTCCTAAAACATTTAATACCCAGGTATATGGTCCCCTTTGCAACAGTTATTCCAAGCTGTCTGCTCCTTTGCTAGCAAAATAATGAAAACTAGGAAAATGTCATGAAATAATGATACTTTAATCCAGTAAGGAGAAACAGTAAGAGGGATTCAAATGGGACAACCGTATAGGCACTAGCTCAGAGGATATATCCTGTCTATCTCCCTGAGACAGCTGCCTATTTCCATGCTCACCTAAAGCTCAGGGAACCAGGAAGCATTAACCAAAACCAAAGGAAGAAAGAAGAAAATGAACTAAGGAGCAAGACAAAAATGATAAGAGTTCTTGCGAAAGCACAAGTTAGCTGTCGCTGCATTCAAATAGCACAGAATAAAGAGTCAATTTGCCAGAATGGGAGCGCAAGACAGGCATTAACTCCTGTCCAGAATGTAGTAGAGAAGATGAGAACCAAGTAGCTCAGGTAACCTGAAACCTTAGGTTGTATAATCCAAAAACATACATAAATGCCCTATGCCCACAGGATCAAGAGCAAAAATCTTAAGGTGATACAAAAGGCCTGCCACATTCCGGGGCACAAAAGCAAGCCTCTCCCTTCATACACCCCAGACACCCCTTAATGTTTAAAGAAGAGACCAGTGTCTCATCTCCATGACTGGAAATTAGGTCCATTCTCAGTCTCAAGACCACCTTTCTCACTTTAATTACTTAGGATGCATTAAGGCATAAAGAATAAGTATTAAAACCTGGTCTCACTGAACTTAAAACCTATAAGGCACATCAGCCAGTAATACAGTAAGATGTGATGCACATCATGGTCGGGGAACAGCAGAACCCTTAAAACACAGCAAAGACCTGACCTAGTGGAGTGGGTCAGGTCAGGCCACCTGGAAAAAATGACCTTCGACCGTCCATCCGAAGAATGGCTACCAAAGGAAGCGCCAAATAGAAAGGGTATCAGAGAGAACAACATGAAAGGAAACGAAACAAGTTCGATATTGCTGGATATGCTAGAGAAAAGCGGAGAGATACTGGCAAAGATAAGTTAAGAAGCAAGCACCCCCTCCCCCCCCAGCCACATAGCTAAGAGAGACCAATGTTAAAAGCAGAGGAATGGCATGGGTAGGAGTTATAAAAATCGGTGGCTAGGAATAGTCTGACAAAACTGGCAGCAGCGAAGAGGCTTCCGGACTAGGCGGGTAAGGAATCATGCCGACACGCACTAGACCTGTACAGTCGTGCAGATTTATCTTTCAACGATGTTAACTTCCTCTGCGACAATTAGAGTGCCTGTTGGCATGATTCCTTACCCGCCTAGTTCGGAAGCCTCTTGGTTGCTGCCAGTTTTGTCTGACTATTCCTGACAAAAGCCACCGATTTTTATAACTCCTACCCATGCCACTCCTCTGCTTTTAGCTCTGGTCTCTCTCGGTTACAGGGCTTGCGGGGGCGGAGGGGGGGTAGCCATCCTTAGTTGGTCCTTAACTTATCTTTGCCAGTGTCTCTCCACTTTTTCTCTAGCATATCCAGCGATATCGAACTTGTTTCGTTTCCCTTAATGTTCTCTGTGATACCCTTTCCACCTGGTGCTTCCTTTGGTAGCCGTTCTTCAAGAGATGGAGGATTGAAGTGATAGGGTGTGCCCCCTCTCCCCCATTGTTTTTTGTTTAAGATTGCAGATTTTAAGGACAGGTAATGTTAAAATGGGGAAATGACCTTAGCTGGAATTTCCTTTCAGGGGGATGCAGGGGGAAAAAAGAGGTAAAATAGTTAAGGTGAAACAGATTTTTTGAAAGGTGGGAAATTAGGGTGTATAAAGGGTGTGCAAACAAAGAGAAGGATTTGATTTGATTTAGGATTTGATTGGGATTTTAATATGGAGAGGAGATGGGAATTAGCCATCTTGTAAAGATGTGAGCCATGTGAGCTTGGCCATGTGGCCACCGAGGGCCTGCAACCCTCGGCTGGCCCAGGCTGGCAGCATGTGTGCTGAAAGCAGTTAAGGAGTTTGCTGATTTGAACTCCGTGTTGGAGTTTGCTTTGCTGAGTTTGCTTTGTGTCTGAAAGAGGCCATGTAAAAGTTAGGCCTGAGAAGAACGTGAACTTTGCTGGTTTGACACCATGGAGTTCCTGTTACCTAAAGGTGACAAGGAGAAGACAGCGTGGAAGACAAGGAGGAGCAGTTAAAGGAACAAGTCTTCAAGCGTCTGGAGATGGACTCTGTCTGGACATTGGTGAGATAATCAGGACTGAGAGACTTAGGATTTGGGGGCAATCTGGGAAAGGACTTTAGACAATACTGAAAAAGGTTTTAGACAATGTTAAAGTATTTTGAGTTTTACATGTTTTTTTTGTAATCACTTTGTTAAAAATAAATTAGTCTGCACTGCACTGATAGTCTTACATTGGTTTAGTATTTTGGTTAAAAAGGCTGGGGATGGTGGTAAAAACCCACAAGTAAAAAGTTTAAACTGTGTTTTAAAGTTTTTCTTTTCTGCAGTTTTTGGAGCTGAGAGCAGTTGGCTGGCTTTTGCATATCAACGGTAACGGTAATCAGTAAAAATGCTAATAAAGAGTGTGTAGCCTGCTTTGGAGAGAAAAGCAGGCAGATAGCTGTATCCAGTTAAGGTTAAAGGTAGATGCAAAGAAACTGCTTCGGAGAGAGAAGCAGGCAGATAAGTGTATCCAGTTAAGTAAAGACAAAAAGTCTCTTATGACCCACTTTCAGAAGGTCACTTTTTACACGGACAGCTGAGGGCCTAAACAGAGTTAGGACTCAGGGGCGCCTCCTCCTCCCCGATCTCGAGATCAGGTGGCCTATGGGGGGACAACCCCAGGTCCCAGGGGCTGCACTCCGAGCTAATCTCTTCCTTCGCCGCTATCTAGCGCTTACAGCCTTGACTACTACCTACCAAATTTACTTGGAGTTACCGTCAGTTCTCAAAGGCCAGGGTAGGGGTTTATTTTACTATTTCTTGCAAATGACTCAACTCCAGGGAAAGACCCAGAGGGAGGCAAGACCCGGAAGCGCCGGGGTGACCAGACCCCGGTGGCAGCCGGGTCTACGAGAAGCCCTGAAGACCCAGCGCGTTCCCTGGCTTCGGCCTCCGCACTCGACCGAGCCTCAGCACCATCCCACCCTGCAGTTGCCCCCCGTGAGCCTCTGTGCCCCGCGTACCCACCCTCTCTCTACTCACAGTCGCCAACAGTGCCGACTCCACGTGCGCCACGACACGCTTAATCACAGCGCGCGCCTTCCGAATACAGGAGGGGTGGAGCCGCTCAGGAAACAACACATTTCAGCATTATTCAGGTTACTACCAAATGGAAAAGTCGGTTCGTGTCGCACGGTCCTGAAGCGACAAAGACTACAAGAGCAGTGAGTTTGGCAGCAGGCGTAGCAGCTGGGGGAGCAGCGCAGCAGCATTGCGCAGGCGCAATTGATCTCGCGAGAGCTCGGCGTTGCCACGGTAACCCATCTCTTTCTGTATTCCCGCGGGGAGAGACGGGAGGCGTCTACGTCCAAAGTACAGTATCCTACTGACGACTTTTCTCGCTTTGGCACAGGTGTTTTCTAAGCCAACTCTACCTTTCAGCACCTGGCAGTCTTAATCCTCTCTCCCTTTTCTGTACCTGGGTGGCCTGAGGAATGCAGGACTCTAGTACCTGTCCTGTCTTCATCGAATCCCAGAGGAATCCACATCCCATAAATGGGGAATGGGATCCTTGGAGGAATCCTCGTCCTTACAGGCAACTGTATAGGTAATTTTGAAAGGCTGCTATGAGCTTGTGACAGGAGTTCGGAAAAGCTCCTCCAAATGTCTGTTCGGCTACTGCAACCTATGGAGAACCTGGTGAAGCAGAGAAATGCTCACCGGGGAAGAGGGACTGAGGTCAGACATAACCAGACCCTTTCCCAGCGTGTACACTAGATCATAGTGACATGTAGGGTTAAATTCTTGCCTTGAAGTGGAGCTCCCAAGGCCCTTGTTCAAGTGTTTGTTACACTCAGGAGAGGGGTGGAGTGTAACAAACACTTGAACAAGGGCCTTGGGAGCTCTATAATGCGGTATGACGCACATCTTTGCCTGCTTGGATATAAAAACCCCTCTTCCCTGAAAGCTGGGACTGTACTCTGCCCTGATATGGTGCCAGGGTGGGACAGTCCACCCAGTTTCTAGGCTCATTGTTAATTAGACCTGAAACTTGGGCCTGTGTTTAGGGGGTATTTTACAACACTGGTAGCTACAGATGGAGTCACTGGGATGTTATGGACAATTGTGAAACAATGGAAGAATGTTTTTGATGTTAGGGACCCCATTGGTTTTCTCTGGCAAGAACTATGTTGCATCTGATCTTAATGAAACGCCTACCTCCTCATCCCCCTTTTCTACCTTTTTTCCTATCTACTCCTTCCTTCCCCCTTTCTAGCTTATCTTCTTTTCTCAGTCTCTTACCTGATCTTTTCTTTTTTTTTAAGTTTAATTTCTATATTCATCACTTTTTTCACCTAACTGACCATAATGTAACAACAACAAAAACACTATTGCTTTTGGGTTCAAGATTATTGCAGAGTAAAGGGTAAGGTGATTTTTTTTTTTAAATCTCAGAAAGATTAAAAAGGAGGTTACATCGAGTTTGAGTGTGACAAGGGGCTTTTATTTCACAAAATGAGTAGTACAATACATGACTATGAACATCCAAAGTTCTAAAGTTTCTTATTTTTAAGCTGTAAGACAAATAGGGACACACATGACTAATTGAAATACCAAAGGAATGGAAAAGAAGTGTGTATAATTGTTTTCCCCCTAAGGTTTCAGATCTATCATTTTAGCAGCATCTTAGTTGATAATTGTTCTATGAAGATTACCAGTCATAGCATTGGATCCAGACTGTCCTCTTTGAAATTCGAACTTCATCACTCACTAGGCATCTGACCTTAGGCAAACTAGATAATGATCTTTAATGAAGTGACAAAAATCGTGTCAGTTGTGAAGTTTAGAAAAAAATCATCTTTGTAAGATGCTTAGCACAGTGCCTGACAGAGAAAGTGCTTGATACATGTCACCATGATTATCCAGTGACAATCTGAATTAAGAATTGTTAGAATTAACTATACACAAGTATGTGGTTTTCTTGGTTGTATTTTAAGACTGGCAATATAATTTCCTCAAGAATTTTGCTAGAATGAATAGTTACATTTCAAAGGTAATTCCTCTACCATTTGTTTTGTGCAAACATTACAACAACAGAAAAAGAAAAAAGAAAAACCTCCCCTGGCCCTGCTACCTCAAAGCACATTGCCTTTCAGTGTTGCCTCATATATAGAACAAATTGTGTCATTAGCTGCTGGTGCTGCATCATTTCTCAAAAATAATTTCAGGCACTTTCCATTTCTCCTTCAGTGTGGAAGGATGTCCCTGGCGAGGAAAATAACCACCACGAGTTCCAGTGCATTGCCAAAACCTCTGATACGAGCCCTTCTGGTCAGGAGTCTTCGGATTCATATTGTTGCATTTGCTGTATCCCTAGGGGTTGAAGTTCTCTATAAGGCTGCTGTGGCCAAACCAAGAAAGAAGGCATATGCAGATTTCTATAGAAATTATGATTCCATGAAAGATCTTGAGGAGATGAGAAAGGCTGGTATCTTTCAGAGTGCAAAGTGATCTTGAAACCTAAAGGGCTTGACTTCCATGGAAGTTTGTCACTAACTTGTGTTCCTGAACATACATATTTGCTCTAAAGAATAATTTCTCTTGATAAATGAATAATTAAATACTGTGGAAAAAATAATTTTATACTCAGGGAATCTAAAAAATCAGTTGAAGAAAACTCATCAAACAAAGCACAGTTTTCATCAGTAATCTTTTCTTGAAAGACACCAGGGCAGCTCCAATTCCTCAGCTCTCCCTGCTTTCCAAGTCTTGCCTAGGTCTTTGTCCTTGTAAATAGGAACTGGAAAGGAACAATGAGTATAACTATTAAGCTTATTTGCCAGAGACTATAAAGATACTAAAAGTTCTATATGTTGTTGAAAAGATTTTCCTTTTTCCAATGTATACTCTTGGTTCCTTTCTCAGAAATTAAGATAGCTCACAAGTCAGCATCAGTCCCTGGGGAGAGACCCCCAGTATACTGTCCTTTCTGTTTCACTTGGGGATGGCCTGTTGGGAGCCTCCCAGCTCCTCTGAATGTATTTGTCCTCAGACAAGAGTGTATTGTTCCGTATAGTACATATCTCCCCTTCATGTGGTCACCAGCCATGGCAGCCTCATACCCTAAACCACAGCCTCCAAATGTCTAATTTCTCTCTACTTTCATCTCTTGTTCACTAAAGCATGAATCTACTGATGTCCCTTCTGGAGTTCTTTAGTTTCTTTTTCTTTCTTTCTTTATATCTTTCTTTATTTTTTGGAGACTAGGTCTCCCTATGTTGCCCAGGATACCAGGGACTCAAACGACCTCCAGCCTCAGCCTTCCAGGTAGCTGGGACTGCAGATGCCCACCGCAGCACCTGGCTGCTTTTTGTCTCACTGTATTGCCTGGGGTAGTCTCAAACCCACGAACTCAAGCCATCTCAAGCCTCTTGCCTTCCAGCACTTGGGCAACAGGCACGTGCCACCATACCCTCTTTAGTTTCTGATATCTCGGAGGTGTTCTAGTTTTGCCCCAAGACACAGAGCTCTCTGGATGCAGTCCTCACTGGTTAACCTAATGATCCTCTGGGGAGCAAAACCTCCACTGATGCCACCTTGGATCAGTATTCTGTTTCTTAAACAGGTCATAGATTCATGAGTGTGTGCTCTTTATATATTTCTACACATAGAGATATATTGATTTATAATCAATATTTAATAAATTTTTAAAAGTCCAAATTGACTCACTCCCTTAAGGCTGCAGAAAACTGGGTTTTCACTATACCTGCCTATTATTATAGCTGGACAAAGGACATCAATGCTTCCATTGTCTCATTTCTTGCTCTTTGAAACAAGACACCTATGACTCTGGCAACTCAGTGGGTAATAAGCAAGACAAGAGGGAAAAAAAAGTTTGAGTTATTCAAAGAACATTCAAGATTTAGAGAATAAACCAGTATATTGTTCCTTCCCTCTCTCCTCCTGATTTCTTACAAATGACTACAGTGCCAAAATACCGCTACTGACATTGACCCTGGGTGCAGAATTTCCTGCTGACACACTGATAGGACTCTCCCCAGCTGAGAAAGCATTCACTGTTCAGAAGCTGCCACTTGATATGGTGTCTCAAAGTGCATCCCCCAGGACTCAGGACCCAAAACTTAAGCCAAATATTCCATTCTGTGTATTTTTCTAACACTAACATTTTGTCCTTTACCTGGAATCTCATCAATTTCAGCATGAAAATATTTTTTGCAGAGAAAAAAACAATAGATGTGTGTGGGGAAAAATAGCACATATTTTTAAAATGCAGCTTTAAGCAAAATCAAATAATTTATTTTGGGCTCTTTCTCCTTCAGTTGCATTGTTAAACATTGCTGCAGGGTCATAAGACTCAGATAAGTACTTTATGTCCTTGAGTTTGTGGCGGTTCTTCCAGCCATCTTTCTCCAGAAATGCTTCTTTTTAAATAAAGCATCGAAAATTAACTCCATATGACCAGGAAGTGAGGTTCCAGTTCAAATATGAATCACAATCTTATGCTGTGTCTGTAGACTTAGTGTGACACTGGGTTTGTTCTCCAGGAAAACAGGGTCAAACGGAACAAGCACGTAGTACTGTGCAATTACCATAATTGAAGACACATAAGGGTGGTTGTTTGTTTAGAAAGAAAAGGTACAAACTACAAGACTTTAATTCCAAACATGAAAAACTGCCTAGAGGTGGGTGGGGAGACGGGAGAGGACTAAATAAACGCTTGAGTTTCTGCTTTTTCTAATGCAGAAAGAGATATAAAAAAGGAATCTCAAGTGAGGTTCGTGCCCTGGGGAGACCTCTGGGTTTCCTGCAAACAACCTCTAGAGAAAGAATTGGGGAACTAGCCAGGAATTATTTAATTCCTCACTCTTTGCCTTTCCAGTCCTAGCAGTTCACGCAGCCGACAAACCCTCCTGTAATTCCCGCGAGACCACCACGGGCGCGGGGGGAGCGACGGATGCCACTCACCACCACGCTCCGCCCCTAAATGCTATTATCCAATAAGAGTCGGCCTGGCCCAAGACCTCAGCCAATGGAAGCCGGAGGGCTGGGGCGCGCTGTCCTTTAAGTAGCCGCGGGACCCGAGGCCGGCGAGCAAACGCCTAGAGTGTGGCATCTTCTGGGTACCGGCACCATGTCCCTGCAGGTAAGTTGGAGGAGTGGGGTGGCAGGCGGAATGGAAGGTCAGCTACCTGAGGGGGAGCGATCAAGTGGAGCATGGAGCTGGCGTGACTCCCCGGTGGCCGCGTGAGCAATTGCGAGCACGCAGGAGAGACTAGTCTGCCATCCAGCTCTTCGGGCTGCTGCTGTCCGCAGTCCTAGCCCCTCCGGGAGCGGTTCGCGGTCACCCCAGGGCACTCCCACTCTCTCCCAGCACCCCTTTACTGCACTGTAGACCGCACCGGTGTCATCTGTTGACTGCGAGCCGGGGCTCCCTGTGGCAACTCTTGTGAACTCCGGGGACTGATTAAACGCGAAGTAGGCACAAGCCCCCGGGAGGACCGACACGGGTTGCTCTCTGGAGAATGAAACCAAGGCAATTACCTCCAGAGCCTCTGTGCCTAACCACATTATGTATAAAGCCGCCGACAGGAAGACCCTCAGAAAGTGAGGCAATTTCCTAGAAAGACCCTCAGAAAGTGTATCTCTTGTCACACACACCCATAGGAATTGATAAGAGAACTTGGCCTTATTTAGTTTGGAGGTTCTGGTCTCCAATATACAAGTGATTTTTATTCCTCACAAATAACCGTTCTAGCTGTGCTGTTGTCCTGTCCTTGGCACTAGATGAGAATTTCATCCATCTGCTTTGTCAGCGGGGTAACAATGGGATCATCTAGCTCTCAGGCTTTTGGGTCTTTGGATGAAAGGGGATTCTGGCATTGGAAAGGAATATGGGGGTGGGGTAGAATAACTGTAGTCTCTTGTTGGGTACCCAAACTGTTGAAAATGATTACTGTTTTATCTCTCGTTTAGAAACAACACAAGATAGAATATAACTTATTTTTTAAAGAGAAAGGAATTTTCTACTGAGAAAAATAACCACCTTTGTATACAAACTAAGAGGTTAAAGGCTAAAGCTTCTTGGAGCACCAAGGCTCCACAGAAGGAAGAGTAGATTGTCCTGGACATGGACTGTGCTAAAGGGTCCTGTAGGTCGTGGGTGGAGAGCGCCTGCCAGCCAGAGAGTCTTGAGGACTCAGTCAGGTTGGCCTTTCCAGAGGTTCACTATTCAATGTATTTGTACACAGGTTTCTAGGCAACTAGTTTCTTTTTTATTAATCAGTTCTAAATTAACTTAGCAACTTTGGTTTTGAAAATCGGTTGAAATAAATCTTGTCCATATCTGTCTCAATGTTCAAAGGAATCTATACAAGCAATTCAACTAAACCAGAAATCTTGCCCTTAGAAACTAGTTGTCGATTAAATCGATAGAAATAATACTGATGTTGAAGTCTGTGGGCAAAGAGGCACTGGAGATGCCAGGGGAAAAGATAATAATTGGTAGCAAAGCTATTGCACATAGCAAAGTATAGATTTAGGAAGAAGAGGAGAAATTGTCCGAGATGGTAATCAAGAAAGCTGATTGAGGACAGTGCCATTAAAAGATATATTCATAGAAACTTTACTTATGGAAAAGAGTATTGAAATCTGTTTTTTACTTTTTACTTCTGTTTCTTTTTACCTTTTTAAGTCTTTTGTTGATCTTTATCCATTCCCCTTTCTGTAGCCTTTGTGTCTTAATCTATGATAGTGGCTGAGTTTCATTCTTTTGCCTATGACTGTCCAGTTTTCTGAACACCATTTGTTAATGAAATTGTCTTTTCCTTCATTTTAAGTTCTTGTTTCTTTTGTTGCAAATTAATGAATCTTTCATGTGTGGGCTTATTTCTGGGCTCTTTATTCCTCTGATCCATATTTATGCTGATATCTGTTTTAATTATTTTTGTAATATAGTGTAAAATCAGATTTTTTTGTAATAGTGTAAAATCAGATATTTTTGTAATATAGTGTAAAATCAGCACAAGATTTTAGCTTTATACTCTCAAAAGTGTTTTTGGCTATATGGGGTTCTTTGTAGTTTAGCACAAATTTTAGGGTAAAGTTTTCTATTTTCATGAAAAATACCTTTGGAACTTTGATAGGAATGTCACTGAATCTGTAGATTGCTTTGGATGGTACATTTTTTAATATGAATTCTTTCCAATTCATGAGTGTGAAATATCTTTCAATTTGTGTTTTCTTCATGTTTTAAGTGTAGATAAATGAATGTTTTCAGTATTAAGCATTTCATTTATTCTTTATTTGCTATTCTTAATTTCTCCATATCTTGTCTCTGTGTCAGGTAAATGCTAGGAGATGTGTCCATGAATTAAAGTAAGTTAGGGTAATTCTGAGGGAACCATTTCTATGTGAAGCCTACCCCTTCCCAGTTGAGTTCCCATTGCTTGGTGGTAACTGCCTTCCTCAAAGTGGACAGGTTTCTTGAAGCTCAGCAAATGTACTGTGTGCCTCTTTTTTATTTTTGTTTTAGGATGATTTTGATAGACTTGCACAAGATGTGAGGAAACTGAAAACAAGGCCAAATGATGAAGAGCTGAAAGAAATCTATGGACTCTACAAACAGTCTGTCATTGGAGACATCGACATTGGTAGTCTTTTCATTTTAAAAGGAATAATACTTCATTTGAACAATGCTTATAGAAGGATACGGTTAAAAGTTAACTTGAAAATACATCCCTCTTCTTTTGGCAGGATGTCCAGTCATGTTAGATCTAAAAGGAAAAGCTAAATGGGAAGCATGGAACCTCAAAAAAGGTTTTTAATTCTTAAATTAGTTAAATAAACTTTCTTTATTTCCCTGTACATAAATCAGTGACATTATCTGTTTATATCTTTCTAGGGTTGTCAAAAGAAGAAGCCATGAGTGCCTATATCTCTAAAGCTAAAGAGCTGATAGAAAAATATGGAATTTAGAATTCAGCATATGAGAAAGTTTTCCTTTTGAAGACTTCATAATGGTATGACCTAACATTTAGGGGAGAAATGCACTTTTAATTCTTCACATATACTGAATATTTTTGCTGTTCACATGGATTACAATCCTTAGAGATATGCTGAAGCTACATACTTAATCAACTTTTACTTGCTAAAACTGGGTGATGTTAAAAGTTCTTTTAAAAAAATTACTGCTGCAGTAATATCTACACAATAAATTAACAATTATGGGGGGGACTTGTTTTTCTCCAGTGAGTCAGTATTACTAGTGTAATCAAAACAATTCACTATAGAGAAAAGCAAGACTTTCTTTAGTGCACTGTATAGCTTCAGTTTACACTGATGCAGAACCTTTGGGATTATAGAGAAAATTGATTCTAATGCTCACTCTATGGTTTATTAGCTGACCTGAGGCAAGTTAGTAAATCTTGCTCACCCTCATCTGTACAGTGGGGGAAAAAACATCACTCTCACAAGATTGTAAGAATTTAATGAGAAAACTGTAATTACTCTACCTCATTTTAAAGCAAAAGCTATGTAAAACATAGCAACAAAAATCCCCAACTTTTAAAAATTAAATTGATCAGCCTATCTATAGCTCTTCAAAGAAAAAAAAAGAGCCACAAAAACTGTCAACTGTTTTTCTTTAAATTTTGACATTTAAGACAACTCAAGAAAATCAAACAATTTATCTAGTGATAATAAACTATGCTAATGTACCTCTTACATTTAGTTTAACCAGATATACACAAGAGTCTTGAATATCATTGGTCCAATTCTCAATCATTTTTGCCAGTACACAGGCACTCTAAAGGAACATCATCTCATTTTAACATTTCTAAAGTTTTTTTGGAACCCCATAGGTTAAAATTAAAAAAACAAAACAAAACAAAAAACAGTATGGTTCTATCTCTTTCCAAAGGTTTAGGTCTGGCTTGGTTTAACTAAAGAAGGATGCACTCATTTTGTGTGACTTTTGATGAAAATCTGTATTGATTAGATGGGTTTTCAGGGAATTATGTGGAGTGAAGCAAGCCAGTCCCAAAAGGTTACATACTGTATGATTCTATTTTTGTAATATTTTTGAAACAGCAAAATGACAGACAGAGAGGAGTGAGTAATGATTGGTGGAAGGGCACTAAAGGCAGCAGGACAGATACTGTGTGGATAGAACCTTCCAATTAATGTTTGGTGTGTTACCATTAAGGGAAGCTCAGTAACTTTGTATCATTTCTTAAGACTTCATGTAAAAGTACAATTATCTTAAAATAAAATGTTTAATTAAAGTATATAGAGCTTGTTTTTTAATGTGGAAAACTTTGGAAAGTGAAGTTTATTCTCATCTCTACTGAGTTTTGCTGGAAGATATTTAGAAGTCTTCCACAATGAAGTCAACATGCAGATCCACAACATAAGACATCAGTAGTGATAGGTCAGGCCTCTTTCAATTAAAGGTTTGGAAACAGAGCTATTTCCACAGGGTTTTTACATCCACCAGATGGAGGGGCAGTTAAGAAAATCCTTCTAAAAACCTGGCAGTGGCTTCACTACAAAGTTCAACCTGGCAGTGGCTTCACTACAAAGTTCCCATTTTCAGATTATTAACTAAAGACGATTCAAATGAATAATCACAATTCCAAATTACCTATCTTTCTATAAGGGAATCCTGAGAATTGTGTCAAACCAAAGACTAACGCAACACAACAAGTACCACACCTTTTACTTAACTAACTTGAGGCTATCATCGTCCCAAGTTATGTCAATTATACTCAGAGCTCTCCCCACTAATGAATATATTATTTGTACTTGCTTATAAAGGATTGAACACTGCTTACAAAGGAATGAGCATTACTTTCTATTCACATCTCCCTTAATCTAATTTTGAAGACTCTATATATATGATATAAAATTTTAACGAAAACATGAACACAGATTACTAAGCAAACATAGTAATGCTTTAAAAGTTACCGTATAAAGCCACATTAAGCAATTTAAGCCACAGGAGACATCAGTTACAGCGAATCATGGAGTTTATTGTGGAGACCCATAGAAAATAGTTCAGTAATTGAGCCATCAGGATTTTAAGGGACAAACAAACTTTGGGAATCACCAGAGATTGCAGTATTCACGAAACTCCAAGGACATGATGACTCTTCATTCCATCAGTAAGCTCTGTGAACCCTATTTGTAGCCTTCCAATTTCTTTTTTTCTCCCCTTTTGGCATGTGTGTTTTCCAGCTATTCTGTTTTGTCCCTATCATACTGTAGCAGATCGAGGCTAAGGTCACCTATCAGGCATAATGCTTATGCCTGGTCACTGCTTGGGCAAGGGCCCAGACTGGAGATTTTGGTTAGCATCAAGCTGACACAGAACCAGCAGGCTAGTAGCAGGGTAGTAGTGGGCTGACAATTGATGTAGCAGGGACCTTAGAGGAGAGCCGGAGCTCACAGTCATTCTCTTACCAGTACAGATTACAACAATGACTCAGAACTATTTTATGTGAACAAAGTTATAAGTTACTTTTTTTTTTTTTTTTTTACTAATGGAATGACCCTACGTTTCAAAAGATTACATCAGGAGTTAAGCCATAGTATGTTGGTTTAAGAATAATGTCAAGCACCTAATCTGTCTTATGATTTTCTCCAATTTTAGTATATGTGCTGCCAAAGTGAGCACTGATTTTCTCTATTAAAATGATTTAAGGGTAAAAATGTAAAATTTACAAAGCAGATATTTGGGGAGAAACTTTCCCAAATACTCTAAGCTGAAATGCAACTATGATTTTAAATGAAAGTAAGAGACCCTTCACTTATTTATCTTGGTGGAGAAATGCACCAATATGTAACAAATCATCCTGACACCAGAAAATGTATAATTTTTCAATCTTGAATAGAACTAATGAGGTACTTGTAAAAAATTACAGAGTGTCAAATAATCACTGATTGTATTAAGAAGGGAAAGGAAAATATCTAGGAATAGGTCATCATCCATAGTTCTAAGCACTTGGTTATGTAATTCTTGATGAAGTTCTCATTGTCAGGTTTCAAAAGATAGAAGTGATTTCCTGGAAGCACATGACTACTAAAACTTCCACTCGTTAGATCTTTCCAGCCTAAAAATAAAAATAACTACATTTAATAACAAACGATACCATCAACAATGAAATATTTACTTCCAGATATTACTTATAAAATCTGATATCAGCGGTAGAATTACTTCCAAGGTCTCATGTTCTGTGGGTCATGTATTTTTTATTTTTCTAAGACCTACCTCTATTAAGAGCTATTGCCTACCTTCTCTTATTTTACACATGACCCACATCTCTCCAGTTACAGTAAATACAACTTGGGTCAATCTTCTAATTAACTGCTAGTTGACAATACTTAAACAAATATTTAAATAAATAGCCAGAACTGACATAATAATTTCACCTTTGATATTCTCTGCTATGTCTTCAGATCCAACAAAACATGTTATGTCACAAGAAAGGACAGCCTCAGAGGGAGCATCAAAGCTGTAAAAATAAGAGCCACTTAATCATTTTTTTCAAAATGTACATGTCAGAATCTTTTCCTGTCTACAGCATCACTTACATGAAACATGGATGCCCTCACTTCTTACCCCTCTGCTATTTCTACAATGTAAGCACGTCTTATGAAGGCTGCTTCTCCTTCTAACCACCTGAGAGCCACTCTGGTCCGGGCCATTTTTCATCTGGTTTCTAGAACAGTACAAGGTGCAACTGAATAACACCTGGGCATCCTCACCTGAGATGAGGCTGGTTATTAGAGCCTATATCATTCCAAAACTACCTCTCTAATTTCTTGCTCTCTGTAGCGTGGCAGAGGACTGTAGGGAACAAGACCAATGCAGGTTCATGCAATCAGGATCCCTGAATTGCTTCTACCATTCTTATCACAGCAGCAACAAACATTGAACTAGCTGCTCAGAACTGTGTTGGCCACCAGAGACACATGGATAAACCAACAGTGCCCTTCCACAGGTTAGAGACTGACTGGGGAAACAGGTATTAATGAAATAATCAGGCCACTAGAGAGATGTGTAAGTGCTATTGATACAGGGTTGTGAGTGACGCAGTTGAAAATTGTATTGGTGCCAAAATACCCTGATGGGTGGAGTCTGAAAGATGCATGAGAAGCAAGAAGCACCAAAAGGCAGATAAAAGGGAGGAGCAAGGGAAAAAAAGAAAAGACAGGAAAAGAGGAAGAGATGAGAATGGCCAACTGAGGGAAGAGTTCCATGTGGCCTGGCCAGGGTAAGCCCCCTGGAAGAGTGAGCTGGAGGTATCAAGGAGCCATGGTGCCTGGCAGAAGAGTGGTCGGTGTAGAGAGTGTGGCACCACAGTAAGGTGGCATAGTGAGCTGGTACCTGGAGATGGCCAGGGATTTGGAAAGCTGGTTTATGCATCAGCAATGGTGGAAGAAACTTGAAGAGCCTTGGAGAAGTGGAGCAGCTCAGAACACTGGGGAAGAAGCAAAGAAAAGACACCGGAGAAGGACTGGACATTTGCAGAGTGCCTGCCTCAGTTTTGAAAGGGCACCATCTTGGACATGTGTCTTTGGGACAGAAAATGGTGACTGGGGTAAGATAACTGGCCACTTAGGGCTTTGAAGACTTTACCTTTATCCTGGTTAGTTTCCCTTGTCAATAAAACCCTGTTGTTAAATTGCATTTAAATTGCATTTGTCTGGCAACTGCTACATGCGGGTGATGAGGGCCTGTGGCTTGTTGGTTTAAAAGCTTCTGCCCCTTTTGGAACCGATATCACTCAGTTCAGGGTGATTTGCAAACACCTGACAGGGGTGAGGGTAGGAGTTGTATGGAAGTTGGTCAAGCAAGGTCTCCCTGGGGAAATGGAGCTGGATCTGAGAGCAATGAATAGGGAAACACCTGGCAAAGGAATAGAGGCAGAAGAAACTATTAAATAGAGTAAGCACAAATTAATACAAAGCGCCCTGGGAGAGAAATAGCATTAGACCCTAACTAGTGATTTCTTGGAGGGAGAAGGCTGAGCAACCTGCACTCACCTTCGGATTGTGACCTGTCTGCGCATGCCCAGGCGCAGCCCAGCCCAGAACAGGCTGGTTCACTCCTTACTCTCCTCTCCTGGAGAGGCTACATAGGCCTCCTGAATTTACCCTTTAAATCTCTCTTCCTAACTCCCTTCAAAGAGCCAGTTTATAATCTCCTTTCCCAAACCGGCTCCCTCATGATTGAGTCTAAAAGAACCTTGCCTCCTCACCTATAGCTAGCGCTCTCCAGTGAATTCTTTCCCTGGAGGGCAAAGCACCCACTCTTCGGAGTTGAGACACTTAACAAATTCGCTCCTCCACCTGCGGACCATAACAAAGGCAGCCTCACTACATCCTGAAGCTCTCTGGCTCGGCCCTGCCCTCACATGCTGAGTGGTCCCTCCAGGTGCTCGGACCTCCCTCAGGACCTGTGAGTAATGAGCTTCCTATTTGATGTCCCTTGTGGTCTGTTGTTGAGCTGTGGCTCACAGATAGACACCTGGAACTGCATAAATGCAGTTAACAAAGTCACAGCCAGACCCTTTGGAAGTGAGTTGTTTTGTTTTTAAATTGCTTGTGGTTTATTTGCGAGAGTAGCTCCTAAACCTGACTTCATTTAGTCCTCACTATAATCCCTGGAGGAATGATTATCCCTTCCTCTGACAGAGACACGACTATGACTGAAACTGGTTCTCAGCCTCACAGTTAATAAGCCCCAGGTAGAGAGTGTTGATCCTGGCAAGCCAACTCTGCAGACTGTATGTTTAACTACCATTTAGGATTTAATTATTAATAACCAATTTCGTATATGTCCACCCCGTAGTTTGGAATGTTTTTCTATTTGAAGGGAATGTCTGACTATGTTAATCCAGGAACACAGACAGCGTAACCCTATGAGTATAACATCCGGACAAAAATGGTGAGGACTGCAGTAGAGAGGTGTGGGCAGACTTGAGGCAACCAGGAAACTGTGCCCTTAGGAAGAGATGGGATGTGGGCAGTAAAATGGACATGAAAACGGTGATCAGCATTGTCTCAAATGCTTAAAGTCCAACCCACTTTTTTTTTCCTGTATAAATGTATAGTCAAAGATACTGCCGTGGGGACTCTTTGCCCAATTCCAGCCTTTATGGGACAAATAAAAGAAGCAAATACACAACCATCTGGAGCTTACACAGGAGATGAAGCCTAGACAAAAATGGAAGAGATGCATGACAGAATTTGATGGTGACTAACAGTCAAAAGCTTCCCCACAATAACTGCTATGAGGAAGTTAGATTAGGAGGAGCCAATTAGAAATTTAGATTATCGAGATTGAATAGATCAACATGACAGAATATCAGGGCCCTGTCATTTATAAGAAATACATACTTTGTCATTCAGGTGACCAAAACCTATTTCTTATGCATGTTTCATCTTCATCCACAGTTCTTCACTTTTTGGGAATCAACTCAGGATGAGGATTGGTGCCAGAAGAACCAATATTTATTAGATGGCTAGAACTTACAGTCCCACCTATAGTCCTCTGTGATAGGAAAAGGGACCTGAGAGTGAGTTCAACTGTCAGTGTTCCATTATTTAATCAATTATGCCTATGTGGTGAAGCTCAAGGAAAGATTTTGGAGAACTTCTAGACTGGTGACCATATCGGGGTGTGGGGAGCATGGTGCCTCTGGCAAACATAGGGGCTCCTCCTCTTCCCCCATACTTTGCCCTACACATCTCTTCCACCTGCTGTTCCAGAAGAATATTTCTTAGAATAAATCATCAACGTAGGTAATAAATGGGTTTTCTAAGTTCTGTGAATCACTCTAGCAAATTAATTGAAGGAAGAGAGGGAGAGGAAGCCTGGGGACCTGTGATCTATAGTTTGGTCAGAAGCACAGGAACAACCTGGGTTTGCCACTGTTGTCTGGAGTGCAAGAGGTCTTGAGAGACTGAGTCTTGAGCCTGTGGAAGCTGGTGCTGTCTCCAGGTAATGTGAGAATTGAGTTGCATTCTTAGACACTCTACTGGTGTTCTGGAATTGCTGGCTGGTTAAGGGAAGCTCCCCCACTCTCATCTAGGAATCAGGTCCAGAATGCCTAAACAGACTGAATCAAGATTCAATACAGATGTCTCACAAGCTAAAGGAATGAACAGGTGACATGAAGCCAAATAAGCTCTGGGACAAAATTCACACACAACAAAAGCAAGCATTCCTCCTTCCTTGGCTTACCGCTATACTTAATACATAGAAATCTGAAATTCTGAAATTCTGAAAACTACGCTAGAAAAATTAAGAATGCTTTGGTACTAATTTACTGACAATAGTGGTAAAGTATGCATACTAAAAAACATTTATCTTTTAGAAAAATATTCTTTATACTTCACTGATACATTTTTTATGTGCTACCTTCTCTCTAAACCAAGAAACATGTCACACGTGGCGGCCCCAAAACTCTTACAGTGTGACTTTCTTGTATAAGCATCTTTAGAGAACTTCCAACCTACATTTTCTATAAATAATTATTGAAAAAGCAAACCACTTGTTTTAGTTACTTACCTGTAATTATTAAATAAGTATACATCTGCCATCATTTTGGGGAGGTACTGATTGACAAGTTCTGTGTCTTCAAGCAAATCAGTGGGAGTGCCTCCAAAACTTTTAATATGTTCTTGCATTTGTTCTTTGGACATTTCTTCAATGTTCACCCGGACCTTTAGCTTAAAACATTGTTTCATATAATGCTTATTCATAAATGGAAAGTTATTTGTCTCAGGCATTAAGTTTTAAAAGTGAACCTCTTTACAGTTTCAGAAGTATCTATTTCTTTTTAAAGGCAGAAAAGTACAACCATAATTCCAGGGTCATAATGCCACTCAAATGGCCCTCTAGATTTGGAATCCAAATCAGGGCCTTGCCCCAAACAGAGGATAATTAAAAGGACAAGGAGAAAAGAGCAGGAGTAGCAACCCTAGTTTTAAAAGTTAGAGTGGGGGCCGGGCACAGTGCCTATAAGCTTCAGCCTATGAAGCGGCCGGGGCTAGGGATCGCGGTTCGAGTCCCGCCTGGGGCTTGTAGCAAGACCTAGTTCCAAAAAAATAGCTGGGCATGGTGGTGCGTGCCTGTAATCCCAGCTACCTGGGAAGCTAAGGCTGGGGATTGCTTGAGTCTGGGTTATCCCGGGCAACAAAAGTCTGTGGTTCCCTGGGCAAAAATAGCGAGACCTAGTCTCAAAAAAAAAAAAAAAAAAAAAAAAAAAAAGTTAGAGTGGGACTAAAATGTTATCATTGTCTCCTTTGGGAACTTTCTAGATTCTTTCTGTGTAACTTATCTGAGAGTTAGTACTCAGTACTCAGGCAACTCAATAAAAAATAAAATGTTTATGGTCAGCTCAATAAAACATAAAATGTTTATGGTCAGATGGGGGCACAGTGTGGGTGCTGACCAGGGAATGGTTAACCCGCATTTCAGAAGAAAGAATAGGCAATCATTGAAAGATTTGAGGCACTTTTCACTAGCCAATAGTACCTCTGCATCTTTCATTTGACTGGCACCAAATTCATCATGTACAAAAATAAGAACTTGACCCTATTCACCTGCATGCATCCCATTTCCTCTTGCCCACCCCTTCCTAAAGAGAATGAAATTACTTACATGAGGAGGAGTTGTACTTGACACAAAGAGATGTACTGGTTCTAGTTTATGTTTTTCTTTAAGTTGTAATGCAGTCATAAAAGCAAGAAAGGACCCCATACTGATTTGGGAAAAGAAAATACAACAGTTCAACAAAACTCATTGTTAATCCATCAAAACTTGATAAGAACTAATATAGTAAGCATAGCAATGATCTTAGAGTAGACGAAGGAAAAGCATAGGTTGAACAATACTCCAATTTATTTGTGATTTATATCAGCATGAAAAGTGTTTCAAGACACCCTAGGTAATTTAGTCTTAAGAGTTAGTACTGATTTCTACAGGAAAATTTAATTTTCCTTCTCTCCCTTAAAGATGATATCACTATCTTTTATAGTATCAGTAGTTCTCCAAGTGTGGCCTCGGTACCTTCAGGATAATACTAGATGTTATATGACTTTTTAAATTCTCTTATGGGTGCACAGTTGTGCTTTCCAGAGACTAACAACAGGGGGTATTGTAACAATTAGAATACAGACGCAGAAATAAAAATCTAGCTGCTTTCTATTTATCCATTCATTAAAAAGATTTTAAAGCAATGCTATTCTTGTTTTTTTTTAAGTATTTTACATAAAATATATTATTTATTCAATATTTAATGGGCTTATTAATGTTTTTATGGTAATATAAGTTAAATATATCTAAAATTTCCTAGTTTTTGAATATGATAAATATGGACAGCTATATTGCATATATGCAAATATAAACTGTACCAAAAGAAAGCCTTTTGAGTTTCTGTGTTTTTTAAAAATATAAAATGGAGCTGGCACTGAAAATTTGATAGACGTTATGTAGACCAGCTTTATAGGTAATACTAACAAAGGTTATTTATTTGAAAAATGTGTATTTATATATTTGTGGTGGGTAAAGGGAAAATTGGTTCCATAGTCAGTGCTGATGGAGTATAAATTTTGAATAATTTGAAGATGTTATCAAGAACTTTAACAATAGGCATACCATTTAGCCTAAAGTCTGGGAATTTAGCCTAAGAAATTTCTAAATCATGATTATTAAATGTTCTACAAGAATGATTATTGAAGTGTTTCTTAATAAGAGAAAAAATACAAGTAACTCTAAAGTCTACAAAAGAAGATTAATGAAACAAATCATGCTGCAGTGTCTACTTAAAGGTATAAAAGATGTCCCAAATAATGGTAAGTGGGAAAAGGCAGATAAAGATAGCAGATAAAACCTCATGGAGGTAAAACCACATCAAAAGCTTAAAATGCTATTATTTGGGTGGTCGGATGATCAATGCTTTCTATTTTTTAGTTTTTGCTTGACTCTATAAATTTTACATTTATACTAACCAAAATATATTCTGGACTACACAACCAAGTCATTTATGATCATTATTCATTTAATCCTCACTAGTAGGTACTATTACTATTTTAGCATTATAGAGGAGAAAATCAATTCAGAAAACTTGAGTAAGAGATAGTCAGAAATCCAGGGTTCGTGATATAACCTCAAAATTATACAATCTAGTTGAAGAGACATCTATATATTTTTTTTTGTTTTTTTTTTAATATTTTATTTTTATTATTTTGAGACATCTATATTTTCATATATAATTTTAAAATTAAATAGAACATAAATTTCTGATAGAGTCTGATTTTATAAGCCTTCATTTTTGTGCAGAAGGAAAAAGTTGTAGTAACTATACAGACTGGCCAATTGTAAGAGTGTGACTGGTTATAACTGCCCATCAGGCCAAGCTTATTTTCTAGGATGAGGTCAAGAGAATCCCAGGATTTCACACTCCTTCAAGCAAAGTTTCAATTTATCACACCAACTGGCAGTTACGGCTCTGTGTTCCCTGTTACATAAATTCTTTCAGTTTGACTTTTTTTTTGAGAATGACTATGACTTATTGAATATATCATTCCTTCAAGCAGTAATGAAGCCATGTAACCAATACAAAAGTACACACCTCAAGAAATTCAAAGACCATTAGCATTGGTTTGTGATTAAAGAAATACTATCAATTATCTTCTAAAATAAATTTTTATTTTAATAAAATACCTGTGGCCAAAAAATGCAAATGGTTTATCCTGGAGAATTGGCAGCAAAGCACAAACAATTTCATCAACTATCTCATTCATGTCACTTGTTAAAGGTTCTTCAAGGCGACTTTCTCTTCCTGCAAGTCTTATGGAATGCACTGAAGTTTAAGAACCACAAGTTAATGTGTGCACACAGTGAGCTACTGTGATAATGAAGCACTTAAATAGTAACATGATAGGAACAATTTTATACCAAAAAATCATAAGTCAAATCCAGTGAGCAAAGGTTTAGAATTTGCTGACTGAAAAAAGATGACACATCTATATGCAAAAAAACCACAATTTTTTCCAATGTAACCTTGTATCTCCCATAAAAGCTAACTCAAAATGGAGCACAAACCTAAGTGTGAAATATAAAACCTTAGCA
This sequence comes from Uropsilus gracilis, assembly GCA_004024945.1. Classification (NCBI taxonomy): domain Eukaryota; kingdom Metazoa; phylum Chordata; class Mammalia; order Eulipotyphla; family Talpidae; genus Uropsilus; species Uropsilus gracilis. The sequence continues at coordinate 71,104 of PVHY01000913.1, forward strand.
CTTCTGGAAGGTAATATATAGGAAAATTTATATGACCTTATTTTTTTGCAATGAGTTTACACATATAACATCAACTACATGATCTATGAAAGAAAAAATTGATAAGTTGGATTTTATTAATATTTATAAACTTGTTTTGCTAGAGTCTGTTAAGAGAATGAAAAGAAGAGGTAGTGAGTAGAAGTAAATATTGCAAGACACCTATTTGACAGAATGTTCAAAGAACTCTTAAAGTTCACTAATAAGAAAACTAAGAATCCATGGGCAAAAGATCTGAACACTGCACCAAAGAAGATGGCATCTTAGCATAATAAAATGCTGACCCAGATGCAGAGTAGTAAGAATGCTCATCTGTTGGTGATGAAAATGCATTATGGTACAGGCATTTGGAAGACATATTGGCAGTTTCTTACAAAACTAGTAATTAACAGACTATATAATGCAGCAGTTGTGCTCCTTGATTCTTACCCAAATGAGTTGAAAATATAAGCCTACATGTGCACAAAAAATTCACATCAATGTCTCTAACATCTTTATTTCTACTAGCAAAAAAAATGGAAGCAATCGAGACCTTGAATGAACAGCTAAACAAAGTGGTACATTCATAGAAAGAAACACTATTCAGCAATGAAAAGAAATACATTATAAAACTATGAAAAGAACCTTAATGTATGTTGCTAAAAAGGCATACTTATGTATGTACATATGTATAATTCCAACTATATGACATTCTATATGATTCTAACTATGTGACATTCATATAAAAGCAAAACTAAAGACAGTAGAAAGGTTAGTAGTTGTCAGAAATTTGAGGATATGAGTGGCAGGATGAACAGGAAAAGCACGGGGGACTTTCAGAGTAATAAACCAATTCTGCATCAGATTTTACTAGTGGGTTCAAGTTTTTATGCCACTGAGAAAATTCATCAAAGTTGGCAACACAATATACCATAATGTAAATTAGTATAGTTAATAATCTATTGATTCTGATCCATTAACTGTACATATACCACTTCAATGTAAGATAGTAATAATAGGGAAAACTACAAGGGTAGATATATGAGAATTCTACCATCTGCTTGATTTTTCTTTAAATCTAATACCATGCTTACATAAAGTCTATTAATTATTTTAGAACCATGTTACCTGAATAGTTTATTATAGTGAATTTTTAGATAAAACTTACACAAAGACAGGATCAAATTGTTTTCCTGAACAGTGTTTCCAACATTTGAGAAATTAATTATAAACTCTATGCAGAGAGGTGTAGATGGGGAAGAAAAGGAGAGAGGTTACCTTGGTAGGAGGTCTTTTAGAAGCCTTATAACAGAACTACAGAAAAGACCAAATAGTAGAACTCCTCACCAACATGGTAACATCAACAGACTAGGAACACCAGTGTACAAATATCATGTTTTAGATGGTATTTCACTACAAAAACAGGAGAGGTGACTTTTGAACTAAGACACAGGGTAAGCAACTAAATACTTTAGTCTAAATAAAATGCTGGTCAGGAAAATCCAACGTACTTTTCCAGAAACAGAAACAAATATAACATGGAGATATAGTATATATATCAAATGTTTTTGGTAAATGAAAAGAGCTTTAAAGAAACTGACAAAATGGAAGATGGCAATATAACACTCCAGCTTGAATTACATTTAATAAAACAAGAAAATGGAGAAATAACACAGAAACTCACACATTTAAAATTCTGAAAAGAAAAAGGTAAAAAATTATAGAAAAAGCTGACAGTTCTGGGATAAAACTGAATAAGATAAAAATTTTAATGATTAATAACTCTCTGAGGTAGTAGGTGCAAAACATTTGAACAGTCACAGAGGATAGTATTAAAAGACTAAGAAAAGGAAAACAAAGACAGAACATATCCTAGAGGTGCATGAAATATGACCTTACACATCAGTTAGATGGTGATGAAAACTAACGTACCTTCCACTGAATTGTGAATTTTTTGCCCCCAGTTGGCAAAATAAATGGAGCCACCTCCTGCCCATGGAAAGCAAATCAGTGTAAAAAGTGCATCAGGGTTTTGGTATAAGCTGTTCACAACTTTTTCATTCCTGGGGAGAAAATTCAAATATATTTAACATTATACATATCTATTAACTTTCCCAGAATGAATTCGTTTTAATGAAAATCTTTATTAATTATAAGAATGATACGTTCAACTATAAAGTGATCATAATTTTCTCAGACCAAAAATTGGGTTTTATGGTTTGTTGTTGAATAGTCTGAATATAGAAACTTTTGGGAAATGTAGGTGAAGTAGTAAAATATCTATAAAATTTGGAAAGTATATTTCTTCTGTATATTTAAAATGATATCATTTCTCATTTAAAAACTGCCTTTCTCACAATTCAGGAAATTATTTTATCTAAACAGTTTATGGGCAGCTTTGATCTCAGTGTCTTCCTGATCACTAGAGCCACTTTTCACATCATCTGCAACAAAGCGCATAATTTTCATTCCCTTTTGGACATAGTGTCACTGAAAATTTTATCTCAAGAGCCAAATATTCATTTAGTATTAGGGTAATTTCTTTTAAAAAATCATTCTATATGTAAATGTTTGTGTTTACACATTTTCTTTGTTTGTTTGTTTGTTTGTTTGTTTGTTTTTTGAGACTAGGTCTTGCTATTTTTGCCCGTGGAACCGCAGACTCTTGTTGCCTGGGGTACCACAGACTCAAGCAATCCCCAGCCTCAGCTTCCCAGGTAGCTGGGATGACAGGCGCGCGCCACCACACCCAGCTATTTTTTGGAACTAGGTCTCGCTACGGGGCCCAGGTGGGACTCGAACCGCCATCCCTAGCCCCGGCCGCTTCATAGGCTGAAGTTTACAAGCACGAGCCACCGTGCCTGGCCTTGTGTTTACACATTTTAAACACCTCCTAAAACAGACTAAATCTGTTTTGCCTTTAAATTTTTAAAAATTTTCATTTTGGTATTGAATTTTGTGCTTTCATATATGCACATGCTCCATTCACCTTCTACAAAGCTCCTCCAGCACTTCTTTCCTTCCCTCATTTCTTCTGGTAACCACTAAATTCTTCCAGTAAGTCTAAGATTTATTCTTGCTATACTTTCCCTATGTTTTTGTTGTTTGTATTTCACAGATGGATGAAACTATCCAACCTCTGTCTTTCATTTTCCCTTAATTTCACTTAAGATAATCACTCAAGGTCCATCCATTTTTGACCTCCAAATCCCTATTTCATCCTTTTCATACCTGTGTAGTATTCCATAAAGTATATATTCCATAATTTCTTTATTCCCTCATCTTTTGAAAGGTGCTTATGTTGGTTCTATGTCTTGACAGTTGTTAACAGTGCTGCTATGTACATAGGCATACATAGATCTTTTCATATTAGAGGTTTTCATATTTTTAGGGTAAACACTTAAAAGAGATCATACTGAATCTCTGTTTTTATTTCTTAAAAAAAAATCTGCCAGTTTACAAAGAGACTGTTGCAACTTGCATTTGCACCAACAGTATATGAGAGTTCCTTTTTTTTTTTTTTAACCATATCCTCATCAACATTTGTTGATTCCATTCTTTATTTATGAGCCATTTTCACAGGGGGTGAGGTGATTTTTCACTGTGCATTTCACTCATAATAAGTTTTTTGGGTTCTCTATGTATATTAACATATCATCTGCAAATAGTGAATATTTCACTTTTTCTCTACCAATTTGGATTTCTTTTTTGTCTTATTCTTGCCTAACTACTTCAGCAAGAACTTCATGTCAGTGGTGTGTTAGGGCCTCTGATAATAATTTCATTTTTGTCAATATGTTGTTTTAGGTCTGCTAATAGTTCTTTAATATAACTCTGTGTTCTTGTATTAAGTGTATATATATTAATAACACTTATATTTTCTTTCTGAACTGTTCTCTTGATTATTATATTGTGTCCATCTTTGTTCCTGATTACCTTTTTCAGTTGAAAGTCTAATTTATCTGGTATGAAAATAGTATTCCCTTCTCTTCTCTGTACTTTGCTAAGGATTAATGAGTTATCGCACTCGAACTTTTCTTAACCACACTGACTGAAGAATTCTCAGTCTCCTGGTTTGGGCCTGTGCTTGTACATAAGCACAGCTCCTTCAGGGAACAGTACCCAACAGTGCCCAGAGTGCCCTGTTGTACGTGGGATATATGATCCCCAGTTCATTCTACTAGCTGGGGTATCTCTCCCAATCATGCTCTGCTTTGCTTCCTTCCACTTCTTACCCTTAGCAGCCACCTTGGTTCAAGCTCTCCATGGAAAAGTCTACCAGAGGAATTTCTGGGTCATCCTTTGAACAAATATTATTTTTCTATGGTTATTTTTAGGGAGAAGGTGAGTCTAACTTTTCTAATCCACGATGTTCTCTATTGGTTCAGTATTTTTTTTAAGTAGTGATTTTTATTTTGTTTTGCTTTTTAATGTTGATTTCTGTTCAACTGACACTGAGATCTTTTTGGATTTGTATGTATTATCTAAACAGGTTTTTGTTTTTATAATAAAACAATTGAGAGGATTCTCCATATTATGATAGACTTTACACAAACTTAAATATAAGTTAAAACTTTTTGGTGGTAATGGTAATTTTTCAAAAAAATTGTTTCCTGCATTTGGACACTTATATAATAATTACTAATTTAAAGAAAAAAACATAAGCTCAATTTAATTTTTTTATTTGAAGAAAAGCATTCTCATTTGAAGTTATGTTTCACTAGCCAACCCTACTCCCAACAAACTTACTTATCAGCTCTGAATTGTTAGGAGTCATGTGTGGAATGAAAAAGAAATTGAGACGGAAGAGATTGGTAGCAATCTGTGAGGCTAGCCACAGAACGGTGATTCTGGGAAGCATGTCCAGGTCTAACTTTAATGAAGTCGAGAAATCCCTTATATACCCCAGCTAGGAAAAGTTACAATGATATAATGAGGAAGTAGCAAAGCATCTGTGACATGCAGCAGGCAGGATGTGGGGATGCATGATAACAGAATTTGTCTTTGGGGGCAACAGTCGTCACTAATAGGTCATATGTCTCTCGGGACATTTTAAAGAGGTTAGGAAGCTGGGTTACAGGTGAGAGATGTTTATCCCTCACCCTCTAGTGTGCCAGAGGGGGCTAGAGAGATAGGAGGTGTTCCTCTTTTCTGAAGCTCCATCTCTCTACCTGCTTCCATGTTTCACACTAAATGAGAATCTCTTTTTCTTGAAAATGGCTTAAGCCTCTTTTCAAGTAGAAAAACCTTCAATAGTACCTATCACAGTTTGATAGAAACTACATAGTGACTTTTCTGAACCTCATTTTTGGAGGCTATTGTTGGCTCTAGAAAAAGTACTTGAATTCAATATCTCTTTAAAATAATTGTTGCATGTAGTCCTTGTGGTGACCCAAAAAACATACGGACAAGCTGACTCAACTGCTGAGAATACTTGCATGACAGGGAAATGGCATACCGTTTCCAACGGAGGTCCAGTCCCACCATGTCTCTGGGCAGTCTCCTTGGTCAAAGCCACTCCTCATTCCCTACTCCCTCTTTCCTTCTCTCTCCTACTTATCCTTGATGCCTTGGGAGCTAAGCATATAGACCCATAGCAAACTTACAAGCGTAGCAAACTAACTGATGCAATATGTGGCACCATTCTAAGCTTTCCTTTGCATTCAATTGCTATAAAAACAGTGTTGCATGAATAAACTTCAATTGTATGCAAGCTTTCCATGGGCTTTGGGCTGGTTCTTGGAACCTCCCATCTGTTTTTTCCTGCACACCGTGTTCAGGCTGTGGATTCACTAGAGACCCACAAGACCATGTCCAATTGTGGGTTCACCAGAGACCCATAGGCCGGGTGTGTGTTCACTGGAAACCCACAATAATTCATATTTTTTTAAAGTCAAGAAACCCTGCTTCAATCCATTTAAATGTTTTACATTGTAATTTGTAAAAAAAAAAAAAAAAGTGCTAGGACAATAGTGCTTATAGGTTTCCCAATATCCAAAGTCTAAGGTGAGTGTAGTAGAACTCTTTAGAAAAAATAATACAAAATTGTGAATACAAATTTAGATGTAGAACCTTTGACTATTAAGTCCAAGGTAAAACCATCTTCCTTTGGGTTCAGAATAGGGGTAGGAGCTCTCTTTCACTTACTGGAAGTGGTGTCAGTCAGTATTGGTGGGTCCTCAGAATCCAAACTGATGCAATATCTATACTTCAAAATGATCCCTTGGCCAAGTTCTTATGAGAAGGTAGATCTTAGTAGGATAGTGCTCTTTGCTGCAAACCTAGCCAGGTAGTAGAACTGGGTTCTCACCCTTGGGTTGCCTTTCTCCCATCCATACAACCTCTTGTCTCTACCAGTAAGAATCAAAGACCAACAAAACAAGCCTTCCCTAGAGCAACTTGCCTTCCAGTTCGAAGCCTTCTGAATTTGCCTTCCCTTGATCTCCTCTTCATTTTCGATTTAAATAACAGAATTATAAACTTTTAGATTCATGAGTGATCATCAAAATATTTTAACCCACTGATACAACATAAGGCTGTGGGTTCAATCCTGATTTCACTGCTGATATAACTTTAGGTGATTTTAAACTTAGGCTCTTTTCTAAGTTTAAAATCTTACTGTCCTTGAAGGGTTAAATTGTTAAATTGCTTTCAGCTCCAGGATGAATGGAGGCTGGAAACACAGAGGAGAAGGAGATACTCAGAGGTAAGAGTCCACAAATATACATTTAAAACTCGAGTTATCTCAAGAAAAAGGTTTATATTTCTGTTTAAGAATGAACTAATCCTCATGTGATGATTCAAAAATCCTTAGCAAATACAACTCAGAAGATATTACTGGTACACCTGAATCTGTTTGTTCTCATTATATCAGAACTTATAAAACCACAGTTTCCTTGCATTTCTCCCTTCCACCTGTCTCACACAATCTGTTTCCCTATGTAAGGTTTAGCTTTCTGACTGCAGCCATGAGGATTTGAGAATTTTTCTTCCATCTTCTCTACCCCAAGCATAGATGCTTCAATGATTCAGTTTTAACTGCCCACCAGGCACAGGAATCTGATTTTTGGATTTAGTATCATCATCTCTAAGATGTACTTATTTGAACATTGAAGGAAACTAAGACTCAGAGACATTAAATCACTTGTCCAAAGCCAAATCTTCTGATTTGATTTGGAAGCGACATAAAAGATGTGGGTTGGAAGCAACATAAATACTGTGATCCAAGAAAAAGGAGGAGCTACGCCTCAGTTCATAGTTGACTACCAGTAAATACTTCCAGTAACCAAGCCTCTGGCTATTATGCAGAAAGACAAAGGTTAGCATTTCTAAAGTATAGTATAGCAGTCAAATCAAGTAGAAAGTTATCAGTACCTACTAGAATAGAAATTTAGGATAGGAGATGATAGTTTTTAAACCCAAATCCTGTTCATCATTTGCACTTCACCCTTTTCCCCATATTTTCAGTATCAGCATACAAATGGACCACAAAGTAGCATGAAGTGGAAATTGGAGATCAGAGAGTCAGGGAAAAGAATCTCTTCGCCCTTCTGGCATATAAATTGAACCTCACCATTTCCTCTCCTGATCCGTATGAGTACTCCAGTCAAATTATGGGTTTACAATCTCACTTTTAAAATCATCACCAATTCAATGACATTTTATATAGCAGTGATAGGTAGCAGAAAGTTTGGGCTGGGTCTCACATTAAGCACCACCAAGGTAAACAGTGTCTGCTCCCTTAATGGCACAGGCAGCCCCCTCCTCCAGGGGACAGCACTCCCCTGGGAAAGGAAAACAAACGGATACAGCTGCTAGCTGGTAGATAACCCAGCACATGTGCTCTACATTTAATGTATGTGTCTAAACATGTCTGCCATGTCTTATCTCTGCTTGGTTTTAGAATAAGAATGCAAATGTGTAATCTGAGCTTCGCAAAAATGATATAAAAAGACCTGCAAATGAGCAGTCGGGCTCTGAGTCTCCCTTGATTCGGTGGCCCTCAGCTGAGCTTTCCTAATGAACTTTTCTTTTTGTCCTTACCTTCCTGTGTCTGGGGTGTTTGTGCTGAGCCGCATTTTGATAGGGCTTAACAGCAGTGCCATTGTCACAGCTTTGTTCTAGGAAAAAGGCCACCAAACAAATTCCCTGAGTAGCTACTTTCAATTTCAGGCAACAATCTTACAAAGGCAAAGCATCCCCCAACCTGGGTGAGGGAAGAACTAGGTTGTACATAGAATGACATACCTGACTGTTTCAACCTTGCTTCTTGGTTCCATGCTGTGAGGAGATGGTGCAGAATTGCTGGTCTCAGCAACCTGTGGACACACAAGAAATCAGTACCTCTTTAGTAGAAATGTGGTAATCAACCTTCTTTTAGAATCTTTTGACTGTATTTACTGCACCAAGCCCTGTTAAGAAAAGAATGATTTGGAAATAACGTAAGTAATGTGACCCAAAAATAAGTTGGGTCATAGTTGACTACCATTGTCTACTTCTCGTAACCAAGCCTTTGGCTATTATGCAGAAAGACAGGGAGCAGCATTTCTGAACTCAAGCAGGCAAATCAAGCAGAAAATACTTAGTATCTACTAGAATAGAAAGTCCAGATAGAAGGAGATGATAGTTTTAAAAATCTGAATGTTGTAGTTTTCTAGATCTTTATCAAGTTATCTTTTGAATCTTAATGAAGTTAGGGAATCTGATAAGGAGCTCACTACTTTGCCATATTTCTAATTTTTGTAAGCTACAAATATTCAGAAAGAAAAAAAATAATTACCAAAAGGTCTGTCACTGATAAAGACCTTTATCCTTGTAAATTCCAAGAGCTCCTTGAGTGCTACAAAGTAGGATTCTCAAGTCAACCTGTGACTCTCAGAACTGCTCCTGGGAGATAAAGTGGAACCCTCTGTTACCCCAGTACTTATGGGGTAAACAAACAGAAAGATTTGTTTAAATAGAAGACTCAAGTTCAAGTGGGCGGGAGAATGGCCATTTGCTAGGATAAGTTCTCAGAACCAGTTGGATGACTCATCAGGATCTCACCCATTTTTGTGGGTGACTTTACTTCTTAAGTAATACTAAGCTTTCAGAGATGGGAAAAGGCATCATTTTTTTCCATAACAACAGGTAAATTTCTCATATGAATGGCTTGGGAAACTGAACAGTAAAAACAGATAAACAATTCCAAAATGAATGAATGAATTTGAATGTATTGTCTGTCTGTAATAACTTTACTAAAAATAACAAAGAACTGAGATCAGCTATATATGTATCAGAGTTGTGACTATATCAGTGAATGCTCTGGGACTACCCCTGTCCCTGTTGTAGCAGGCAAGACCATCCTGGTAGGTTCAGGCTCAGAGTAGAGCCACCCTGTTTCATGCAGTAGCCACACAAGAATCTGATGCCCCCCCCCATCCTCCACCAAAAATCAAGGAACCAGATAAATGGGATAGAAGTATTTAGTGTTTACAACTGAAGGCTGTTATTGAAGGCTGTAAAGTTTCAATACAATTAAGCCAAATCATCCAACTTTCTGATTGAAATTGGTAAAACCCTTGTTCTGATGTCTTATTTATTTGTTTATTTTTGGCTGGGCACACTGATGAAAGCTTAGAGTAGAAAAGTTAGAATAGAAGCTTCATAATGCCAGAAACAAGAAGTGGGGCCAGAAGTGTTGAATGAATTGTTAAACCAAAGATCTATAAGCAAAGACTGGAGGTAGGGTAATGGAGACCTGTCAGTCACTATAAACCCCTGTCATGGCAGGTAACTCAACCAGACTTTAGTGGTGATAAAGTCCACATTAGTCAAATATGCCACAAAGGGATGACTCCCCCCCCCCAAAAGAATACTACATAGGAATACTCTCTACTCTGCAAAACACATCTTTCTGGCCATCTGTGTCTAATGAAAGCCCCTCTTCTGTCCTTTCTTTTTCCTAATAAATCAGTCTTTTCCTATTTGTCTCTATGCAAACGCCTTTTTCCATAATAAATTCATTGTGTGCTGCTGAATGGAAACTCTGCTGAACTTTTCCTCAGAAGGAAACCAAGGATCCCCCTCACTGAACCCTGTCAACTCCCTGTGATCAATTATAATTGAGAGATTTAAATTAATTTAAATTAATACCAAGTATTTAAATTTATTTATCAGGCATTTCCTGAAGGTCTTTGATCAAGGTCCTGTGTCATTTTTCAATACTAAAAGGATTGTAAATAAAAGCAGTGCCTCTACACTGAAAAAAACATCACTAAACGCATTCATTTGCTTGGAGTCCCAGAGAAGGGAAGAAAGGGAATTGAGAAGTATTATTTAGTGACTTAGGTATTGACTTTGATTTTCTCAGACTTGATACATAACAACAAAGATAGTCCAAAGATAAAATATTCCTAGCAAATTCCTAGCAGAAGAAATTAAAAGGAACATATAGGTGCATTATAATATACCCAGAAAAAGGAAGAATATTAAAATCATCCAGACAATGTGGAAGTGGGAATGGCATATTATCTAGTAAGAAACATAAGTTAGATTTACAGAAATGTAGCAAATTAGAAGAGTATCATATCTCCAAAGGTTCAAAGGAAACTGCCAGATTAGAATTCTCAACCGGTTTTTAAGAAACAGGGCAAAATGCAGACATTTTCAAGGAAAGAAGCTGAAAACAGACCATCCTAAGGTTCTCAGAGCTGGTCTCCTCAAGAAGTTAAGATTATTTTAAACTGAAAACAATGAAGTGCCCTCTAACTAAGGGAAAGCTCTTGCCTTTTCCCTAAAGCCTTTGCCCTACAACTAACCTTAGGAGCCATCACTGATCCTTTTAGTGTACTAGAAGATCATAGTTTGGGAATTACCAGCCCCTGTGAGCTCATCAGCAAGTTTGTTTTCTCTATCCAAGAAATACACCTTCACTTCTAAGGTAAAATGCTGTCATTTGTCATTACAGTATTCTTTGTCATTTGAAGTCCTAATCCTTTCTCCTTAGTGCCCTGTGGGCTCCTTACCTTATTCTTTGGTTCAGAATTTAAACTTCTTTCTCCCTACAATGGGGACCTGTAGCTCCCCATGTTACAAGTTATTAAATTAGTTCCCTACACCCCCAAATTTTTTTGATTACTGGACCAGCTAGAAAAGGCCCAGAGGGATTGAGGGATTTTTGCCTGGACCTGAACATAATTAAAAGTTAAATTTGTTAATAGGAGAGATACTTTCTAAATGAAATAAAGAAAATAGTTTGGGCAGAAAGTAAATAATCCCTGATGGAAGCTCTGAGATGCAAGAAGGAATGGAAAGTAAAGATGCTGGTTTATATGTAAGCAAATGTAATTGAAGATTGATTGCACAAAACAGTAATTGTAATGTCTGGTAGGTCTTTATACATATGTATCTAGTTATCTCTAAATACATATGTTAACATATAGTACCAGACAAAAGTAGTATATAAGTCAGGAGCACGTAAAGGAAGATCCTTCCTCACATTATTTTTAAGGTTTGGTTGATTTTATGTATGTAACCATTTTCCAAAAATGATTTTACTGTCTGCTTTCTTTTTCTATTGAAGTAACATTTCATTATAATACTATATAACTTGCAGTCGTACATCATTACAAGTCAACATTTTGCATGTATCAACACTAGTGCATGTGCCACCGACAGTTCAGTTTTATGCTTCACTGTAGAATTTACCCCTTTCACCCAAGGTTCTGGCTCCCTCCCCCCTTCCCTTTATTGTAACCACTAATTGGTCTCATGTCTGAAAGTTGTTTGGCTTTTCTCTATACCAAATATGAGTGAAATCATATAGAGTATCTTTCTTCATCTTTGAGGTTTTATTAAATTTACTTTTTAATAAAAATGCATGTTTTAATTTCTAAGACCAGTCCTTAAATGAACAGAAACACTATCACCCAGTCTGGAAGAGAGCAATGTTTAGTCAACTAAAATGAACAATAAAGAAAAGGAAACAAGATCAGTTAAAACAAATGGAGAACACAAACAAGATGACCAATTCAAACTGCCTTAGTGAGTGTCTGGACTAAATTCTCTATTTACAAAATTATCAGATTGGATTTTAAAAGAATAAAATCTATGCTTCAAAATGAAAATACATCTTAAAAGATATTGCTCTTATGATTTTAAAATAACTTTAGAAGTAAAATACTTGCCTGGTTCTGAGGTAGAAAATTGAAGAAACAATCTCTGTGACCAACTGACTGCATCCTGGGTGAAGGAAAGAGTAGCAGGGAGAAGGAAGTAGCCAAAGAACAACAAAGAAAAGAATATCCTATTTTTAACGCTCCATGGTCAGTTAGGAAACTGAAAAAAATTCTGTATGGCTGCAAAGTAGAGCAAGGGCAGTGTGTAAGAAAAAGTTCATTAGCTTGTGAGTCACCTTGTGCAAGCAATTTGAAGGATTTTGAACTTGATCTTCAGAGTGGTAGGAGTCACTTGAAAGGTAAAATCATCAGAATTGCCCTTGAGAATAACAGCTCTGGTTGCAAGGTGACAGTAGGGAGCCAGTGCTGTTTGGTGCCATGAGAGAAAGGATGGTCACTTGGCTTAATCATTAAACATATCTAGAATGCTTGCAAAGTGCCAGACTTCACTCTAAGCTTGTAATATGTATTGGCTATTAATTTTCACAATTATATAGGTACCATTCACAGAAAGAATGAAGGTGTTGTTTTCTGAATTTTGAAGATGGGGGAAACCTAAGGTAAAGGCTTCTTAACTGTGTTTTACAGATTATGCTCAATAATAATAAAAAAAAACTTAAGTAAAGTATTAAAATTCATTCTGAAAAAAACAGAAAACAACAAAATTAAGTAAGCATAATTAAAATATATATTCCCCATGCTACAAGTCTAGGTAGCTCTAGTCAGAGAATGAGTAGAAAATCTACAGTGTAGGTTTTGAAGCCAAGATGTCTGAACCAATATCTTGGTTCTGCCATTTAACCAGACTCAGAGACTGTAATCTCTCTTTGCTTAATAGGTTACTGTGAAAATTTGCAAGTCTCAAATGTTCTAGTCCTTTTGGTTGGAAAGAACTAAATCAAAATTGTAATATACTTTGTGTTTGGGCATGGAACCATGGGTGACTTTCAGTTTTCCTACTTAGAAAAAGAAAAGTTCATAACAGTTCCTCAATGATCTTTATGGTTCATTGTATCATTTACAAATAAAAATGATCTCAGTGTATCTCAGTACACTCTGATAATAAGACATTCTTACCTATATACCTACCAGAGACCTCTATTACAGTTTTAAAAAGAGTCCTGTTTTGTTACTTGGCAGCATAGCGTATTACTCACTGGGCTATCTTCCCATCCAGATTAGAAGCACAGTGCCAAGTGATAGAAAGAATAGATTAGGCTCTAAATTTCTGTCTCCACTCTGTCTCATTAGAGTGGGGTAGATGATAAGAAAACAGCTTTGGCAAAGTGCTAAGAGAAAAATGCTGTGAGAACATGTGTTTGGGGAAAGACAGTTAACTCAGATTGGAGGGAGTAAGAAAAGGAGTCCTCTGAAGTGAGACCAAGTTAGCAGAGATCAAGAGCAAGAGTAAGTCACTCAGGGTGGTTTACAGGAATAGCACTGGTCAACTAGTGAGAAAGCTGTTTGGTACAAGGAAGCCAAATGCTGTGAAAAAAGGTGAGAAGTTGTGGGAGGCTTGAAAAGATGTCCTCTTCAGGGAGAATCAATAGGACTTGGAGGCTAAGAAGACTATAAGATTATAACTGACCTTGATATTTAGGGCCTTGAAAATAGAATGTTATTGGAAGAAATGAAGAAGCATATTTGTAGTAACAATCAAGTGACATATGAAGTCTCTGAAGAAACTTTTCTTCAGAGAAGCCTTTTGATTCCTATCTCTTGAAGATATTTTCTGTTTGTCTTTAGGAATTTTCTTGTACTCCTAATAATATGGAGGCATTTTTTTTGACAGATGAATTGATAATACAGTCTCTAGAGACACTATATGAAAAAGGACCATGATCTCAGCATGGGGTCAAGCTGAGGTCATATGAATATCCATGGGCTCTGTAATGGAAAATGTGCAACTGTTCTAGGTAATATAGTTTCCAGCACTATCTGAAAAGCAAAGATGCTCCAAAAAAGTTAGACTATACAACTTCTAGAAACCCTGGAAATCCGTATTTTTTTTCCTGGTAATCTTTAATTACTCAACAGTTACTATTCACATCTGAGTTTCTGTTGGAGCAGCTTTTGACCCAGAAAGCTGTCTCTCTGCAAGTCTTGGATAATATCACTGATATATTTGCTGTGCACCCTGATGACAGGTTATATTTATTTACTGAGGACTTCTTTAGAGAAGCCTTTTGATTCCTATCACTTGAAGATTATTTTCTGTTTGTCTTTAGGATTCTTGTCTCCAGTAAATAAATATAATCTGATTTATCTACATAGTCATATCAATCTATCAGTGGATTTCATAATATGGCAACTATGCTAATATTTTCCTTTCTCTCTTTATTCATTCTTTTATTTATTTAGCTTCAAATTTTCCTTCTTCCATCCATTAGCAAATGTTTCCTGTACATATGCCAAATATCAGGCACTGTGTTAGGACTGATATAAGATGAATAAACTATTATTGTTGCCCTAAGAGAGGCCACCTAGGCCCAATTTGAGATTTACTTGGTGAGATCTAGTTCTGACTAAGTCTGTTTTGCTCAAACTTCATCCTTCAAGATTCAGCTTATGTCCCAGTCTTTCTAGAAAACTTTCCTTAACTTTTCAAGTCCACCTTTAATTTTCTGTTCATGTTCTGGCATCAGAGGTTGTTCTCTTGGATTCATTGTTCACTTGGGCTGCCCAGCCAAGTTGGCACATAAAGTCAGTGATTATTATTGAAGGTCAGTGTTTCCAGTCCCTTTAGCAGCAGCAGTATCTGACATATGTTCAGTGCCCTCCATACAATCCAGCCTAGACTCAGCAATGGAGCCTATGACACTTTTCCACAGTGACTGCACCAATGATGCATCCATTATACTTAATTTTTTAAAAATGATGATTATGAGCCACAATCATCATTTTTATGACTATATCAATCATATTGGCCTCTGGTATCAGGGTTCTTGCCGACTTGGGCTCACTCTGATGTCTCTAGGGAAGAATACTTCCTAGTTTCTTCCTGGCTTTTGGTGGTTGTCAGCAAGCCCTGGCATTCCTTGACCGGCAGCTGCAGCACTCCAGTCTCTGCCCTGTGTCACATGGCTTCTCTGTTCCTTTAATTCTCCCTCTCTTTAAACATCTTCAGATTTAGGGCCTGCCCAATACAGTATGTCTCCATCTGAATGTTATTTCATCTGCAAAAACCCTATTTCCAAATAAGGCCACATTCACAGGTTATAGGGGTCAGGACTTCAACATAACTTTTTGAGAATGACATTCAGGTGATAAGAGAATATCCACTGGGCCCCATCAACACAGTACCACCCAGAACCAGGCAGGCAGAAGAACATGAGACCTAAAACAAACAAAGCTAAACTATGGGCTACAAATGTACAAATAGGAAACTGAAAATTTGAATTAATGAATTTTTAAAATTTTAATTTTAATATGTATATATATATATATATACACATGTATATATCCCTATTACATCATTGTCTGTTCCAGGATTCTCCCACCATCCCATCACCCATGAACCATCCTTTTCTCTTATGCCCTCTCCCTCCCCCACCCTTACCCCTTTCCCTTCTCCTGTTTTCTATGCCTCAATTCCATTGGAAATTTTATATTTTTCTTGTCTGTTTGTTTGTTTTCCCTGTAGCCCTCAAAGAAGTGAGACTATCCCGTATTTCTGTTTTTCTTTCTGGCTTATCTCTAACATGATTCCTTTCTAGCTCCAACCATGTTGCTGCGAATTCCATATGTTTGTCTTCCTTGATTGATGAATAATACTCCATTCTGTAGATATACCACATCTTTTTAAACCATTCATCAATTTTGGGGGCATTTGGGTTGTTTCTGTATCCTGGAAATTGTAAGTAGTGCTGCAATAAACATCCAGGAACATGTGTCTTTTTAATTAATCTTTTTGTGTCCTTTGGGTAGATTCCCAGTAGTGGGATTGCTGGACTGAATGGTAGTTCCTCTTTCAGTTGTCTGTAGGTCCTCCACACAGCCTTCCATAGTGGCTGGGCCAGTTGGCACTCTCACCAGCAGTGTAAAAATGTTCCTTTTTCTCCATACCCATGTCAGCATTTGTTCCTTTTTCTCCACACCCATATCACCATTTTTTAAAATATAGGCCATTCTTACTGGTGTAAAATGGTATCAGTGTAGTTTTGATTTGCATTTCCCTGATTATTAGTGATGTGGAGCATTTTTTCATATGCTTATTGGCCATTCTTCTTTGAAGAAGTGTTTTTTTAGTTCTTTCCCCATTTTTTGACTGGGCTTTTTGTTTTGTTTTTATTAAGTTATGTGAGTTTTTTATGTACCTTTGTTATTAGGCCCTTATTGCTTGTATGTGAATTAATGAATGTTGGACTAAATGTTTATGACATGTCATGAATCTCTTTCGTTAAAAGTTAATTTTTGAAAAAAAAAGAAAGCTAATTTTTGTATTTGTAAATGGACTTATAAAATACTGCATGGCCTAGATTTTTGATCCTTCTTAATCTTTCCCAGAATGCATGAGAATTTGACAAAATTTTGAAAGGAAAAATTGAAAATTCTTTCAAATATGACAAGAAAAATAAAAATACTTTTAGAGAGGGAAGCCTTGAGATATTTCCGTCTGTTACATGTGATATGGAGGGGATGCTAAGTGTCAAGTGCTGGCAACGTTTCTGCGATGGGCCCTGCTCTTGCCACACACGGTGCCCACAGATGTTGTCTTGGTTTGCTAGGCTGATGACCTGAAGTCATAAACAGGTGAAGCTAATCAGAACTGTCCTGGCCAGTCCTCCTGTATTAAGGACTGACTGAATTAAATTATCCAGACTGAACTGAGCACACTGGGAACAATGGGAAGCCACAGTGGGGATGCTGGAAAACTTACCAGAAAAAAGTTAAACTTTGGTAGAGAATACTTTTGCTCATCTGTTAGCAGCAGTCCAAGGGATTGAGTTTTGGATTCAGATTTTCCAGTTAAGAAAACATATATCAAGGAGAAACAATATATACCATCTTCCCTTTTGTAAGGCAGATGCTTTCCATTAATTGACATGAAGGTAGTAAACAAAATCCCTGAAAGACCTCTGGCTCTGAGGGCAGTGAAAAGGAGAGTACATTTGCCCAGTGATTCCTAACTGGATCTTTCCTTTCCCTCTTGTCTGTTAATTGTGCCTTGGAATAGTTCAACGGTCAGCTGAATATGCTTTCCATGTCTGGGGTTACCAAGATCACTGAAATGGGGTCAAAATGGAGGCAAAAGCCACAGTTTCGTATCAACTGTGCGTAGCAGTTGCCACTCGAAATGCAGTTTAACAAGGGATTTTATTAACAGAGTTCAACAGGAAAAACAAAAATGTCCTTAAAGCGACAAGTGGCAGTTATCTTACCCCAGTCACCGCTCTCAGTCCCAAAGGTCCCAAAGACACGTCCATATGGTGCTCCTTTGCCCCTCCAAACCTCAGAGGTTGGCACTCTGCAAAGTCCAGTCTTTCTCTGGCGTCTCCTCTTTTCTTCCTCTCTCTCCAATATCCCGAGCTGCTCTGCTTCTTCAAGGTGCTTCAAACTTCTTCCATAATTGCTCATGTATATATTAGCTTTCCAAATCCCTGGCCATCGCCAGGTGCTAGCTTTCCAGATCACCTTGCTGTAGCATCACACTGTCCATTCTGGCCACTTTTCCATTGGCCACCAGGACTCCTCACCACCACCAGCTCATTCTTCCAGGGGGCTTCTGCCCAACCTGGTCACTCGGGTTACTCTTTACTTGCCTGCTATTCTCTCCTGTCCTCTCTGGAAGCCTCTGCTCCCGTGTCCTTCTCCAGGTGCCAAGACCTCTGAGCTCTCAGCTTCATGTGGTTCTGGTTCTCGTGCAAATCTTCTCCTGGCTGCTTCCTCTGGCAGTTTTTAAATGCCATGAGCTTTTAACTGCTATGCCCCCAAGGGTGGGGAAGGAGCACCCAGTTTCAATCTCCACATTTGGTGATTCACTAGTAGGGTTAACAGGACTCAACATGTAGCTGTACCCATAGTTGTGGTTTATTGCAGGAATAGGATATAAAGTAAATCAGTAGAGTGATGCAGAGCCAGGCTTAAAATAAGGCTCAATGTACAGAGCTCTCTCCCAGTCCAGTCACACAAGAGTTGCTAAATTCTCAGCACTAAGTTACAACAAACCCATGGAATGCTACCAAGCATACTCATTTCACTGGGTATATAGGTACCCTCTACCTGGAAATTTCCAAACTTCCAGACTTTCAGAGTGCAAGCAAAAGAAACCAGGTTTCTTTTGTTGTTTGTACAAACAATTGAGGCACAGTGAGCCATTCTTACTAGGAATGGTGGAGGGCTCTGAAATCTAAGTTTCCAGGTACCACTGAGGGCCAGTCTGGTATAAACAAAGCAATAAAAAGCAAACAAACCAAAGTAGTCTCAGCCCTGCTGTGTTTCATTTTGTCCTCATCCTCTTACTTTCAGCCACCTCTGCCTGCTTTTGCCACTTAAGGAGAAAAATATCTTAAGCCATAGGATCTCATAACATATTCAAATTATCCTCGAACAGGCTTTTTTGGAGAACCTTCCCTACAAGATGGCAGGTATACTAGTTTCATAAATCTTCATAAATCTTTGTCCCATGGGAGGTCATGGGAAGGAGTAGGTGTTTCAAATAGTACCGGGGTGTTCTTCATAGAAGAGCTTGACATTGTAGTTTACAGAGATCAGCAGAGAAGCTGATAGCCCTGTGCGATTTGTCCTTAATAAGCTGGTCAAGAGCCGTTGTCAACACCATTGCTACATAACTGGGATAGTTAGATGTTGCTCAGGATGAACCACAGGACCCCACATATCAGGAAAACTCACAGCCGTGCCTAAAATGTCTTTATATACAGTCGGTAGTTGTCTGCAATTCAGGCCCGCTGGTGGCCTGAATTGATTGAATTTGGCATTGGAATGCCATAGAAAGCAAGAATCTAGGGCAATTGTTTTCACCTGGAAACCTTTTGCTTTTGCTTTCCTAAAACAAAAATCAATGTCTGTGGCCCATCTATAGTATAAATAAAATTTTCAGTTGTTTCCTTTCTCTGAATTTTCTTTCTCAAAATTCAGAGAAAGGAAAAAAAGGAGAAAGTCTCCTTATCTACTAACTGTTTGCTTCTGGTGACCTAATTGGTGGAGTTTTTTTCCTCATACCAAGCAGTTCTCCTCACTACTGGCTGGGTATCCTTCAGTTTACTCCATACTGACACTATCAACCCAGAGATAGCATCAGCCTTACAGATAAGGGCTTAATCCTACAAGATTCTGTCTTCCACTCTCTTACCATGCATCTTTCACACGCCAATTGCAATCCAGGCTGTTAATTATGTTCCTACAACTTCCTGCCTTGGGTTCAGTTTACTAGAGGGGTTCACAAACCTTAGGGAAACATAGTTTATTAAAGGATAAATGGTACAGGTGAACATCTAGATGAAGAAACACATTAGGGCAATGACTGAAAGGGTCCCAGGTGCAGGTGATTCTGCCCTGATGGAGTTGAATTATTTTGTAAAATTACATTGATGTGATGTGGGCTGATGCAAGGAATTCATAAAAGATAGTAACAAGTAATATAAGAATATAAAGAAGCAAGTCTAGTTTTCTCCCTGCTGGTGTGCCCACCTGGAAGCTCTCTGAAACCCTAATGATGAGGTTTTGATAGAGGCATCCTCATATAGACAAGAGTGACTTTTAGTTGATTAATCATTTTCAGCCCTTTTCTCCTCTTTGGAGAATGGGGGGTACTGAAAATTCCAAGTTTCTGATCATGACTTGGTCTTTCTGGTGACCAGTTCCCATTCAGGAACCATGGAGGAAACCACTGTTATCTCAACAGAACAAAAGATACTCCTAGTGCTTTTGTCACATGGGAATTTGAAAGCATGGCAGATGTCATGTATCAGAAATAGGGATAAAGACAAGTATTAGAACAAGGAATGTTCCCTGTGCTCTTAGGAATTAGGAAATGACAAGTATTTCAGGAATTCTGCTTCAGGAACTAGACAGCAGAGACCAATGTATGTGTTTTCTTACCCAGAGATTGCAGTTTGAATAGAATTGTAGTTTAAATAGTATTCTTCAATAAATTCTTTATGCTGTTACCAACTACAACCAGGTGTGAGAAGCACAGAATTGGGAGGAATGAATGGTTAATGAGTGATTATCTGCTTATGAACAAGCACCATCACATGCTGTTGGACGATTGCAATTTCATAGGATTCTAAATCATGGGTGAGAAGAGGGGAAGTGGACCTTGGGTGGTGTTCATTCATCCCAGCATGGCGGAGCAACATTTGGTGGCCTGGTCTTATTGTTGTTTTTGTTTCTAGTTGCACACCAGCAACCCAGGTAGGACACCTATTTCTGAAGCTGTGTCCAGCCTGAAGCAGGCTGGTTGTTCTCCTGAAGGGGGCCTCTCGCCATTCAGGACTGGGGTCACTGCAAATGGATACTCTGATGTCTGGTCAATGGTATTACTGGTCGTGTTGCTGACTCTTCTCTAAGCAGCACCCAGTGGGTAGCAAGGCACAAGCACCTTAGGAAAGGTGGCAAAAAAAAAAAAGTCAAGAAGAAAACCACTTACTCATTTTCTAAGAAGACTGGCATGATGTGAAAGCATTATTGCTTCACCTGGTTGAGAGAGCACACCAGGTCACATGGACTCAAGGACTGAAACTTGTCTCTTCTGATTCAAGGATGGTATGTTTGCGCTGAGCTTAGCTATGCAAAGATAAATGGACACTGATAACATTTAAGTGTTCAGAATGTTCCAGGCAAAAACTATCTGACCATCTACCTGATGTAACATAGCCTAACTATCATTGACAGGCCTAAGCCTTACTTCTAGGCCAGAGGTCGTTTTCAGTCCAAGAATTTCCTGGTTCCAGGAAACCGGACTCAAGCTTGCCTCTGACCAAACAGAGGGTGACTAGTCAAGCTTCCTTGACTAGTTGTCTGATAGAGACCAGTCAACAGGAAGACGACTCATCTGTGACAGATCACCGCAACAGCCACCAGGACCTAAGAAATGTATAAAAGACTCAACTGGGCAGGAGGGGTGGTGGGATACGCAGAGGGGATCCATCTTCCATATTCTGGTGGGACCGCTTAGGCGGTAGGCCAGGCTGAGGTTGGACCCTAGCTTAAGCTAGTTTAATAAAGCCTTTCTTGTTCTCGCATCATGTGTGAGTGGAGGGTGTTAATTCCAAAACCTGTGATGCAGATTTTAACACACCTTGGCATGCTTCTTACCTATAACAAAACATGCTCCATGGGCAAAAGTGGCAGAGCTTGCCTCAAGTTTGACCTCCTCTTCTGCACTTGGGTTGTTTCCTGTGGCTGCTGTGGCAAACCAGCACGAGTGCAGTATATGAAACAGGACCTTATTCTGACAGTTCTGGAATTCAGAAGCTTGGAATTGGTGTTATTTGATAAAATAAGGATGTTAGCAAGACTGCCCTTTCCAGTTTTTGGAGGCTTTATCATTTGTTGACTTTTGGTTCTTTCCTTGCATCCCTCAGACCTCTGTCTCCATTATATACCCCATCAGATCCTCTTCTCCAACTTGTATGATATTCCAGAATAATGTTCCACCTCAAGTACTCTAATTATACCTGCAAAGTTACTTTTGCCATGTAAAGTTCTATATTGACAGGTTCAGGGACAAAAATGTGACTGTCTTTGGGTGTAATTTTTGGGTGCAATTTTTACCCAGTTATGGTTGGTTTAAAAAAAAAGCAGAATCAGATTCAGATGAACTCTTAGTCTGATAGCTTGAGGGTCTGCTATATCTGGAAGGTGGTAGAAATCATGAAATCATGACCAGAAAGGTAGAGATAAATGGCTTGAAAGAAGTGGTAAATATGATCATCCCAGGTAGCACTAGGAAAGGCATAGTAAGGCTTGTAGAACTCTTTCATGTGTGCATCATAAAAGAAATGAAGAAACTAAAAAATGAATTGGAAAAACTAATGCGACTGAAGGTGTAGACAGTTCTGGAAAATGGGATGCTAATTGGATATATAGGAGCTTCCTATCCAAACCCCATTTAAAGGTAGAATTTATGAATTATAACAAAAACTTGTATCAATTAAAAAAGTTACAGTGAAAGGGATATCTTTCATCTATTCAATCTCAAAGCACTCAACACTGATTCATATATCAAAAGACAGACTTATTACATCTTGAAGGTTAATCACTATTGGCTCCCTCCCTCATTAGCACACTGGCTATTTCTGCTGTCTGCAGGTGGCACCAGGATGTAAGTTGTCTAGGTGGGGAATGCAGAAGCCGACCCTCCAATAAGGCTTCAAGTATAAGAAGGTGATTCCGGAGGAAAGAACCTCTGGCCCAGGGTCCCCAAGCAGCAAGGGAACCAACAGACCATGTTTTCCATCTGATACTTTTGCTGGTGGCTGAAGCTTAGTCCTGGGGGAAATGGGTGTGGGTGTAAGACACACCGCAGGTAGATTCCTGATGAGGTGCTAGGTACCTAGTCCCTTCATATACCACCCTTCATAGGCCCTTCATATACCACCTCCACATCAGTCATTGCTTGTGGGCTGCTTTCAAAAATCCCTTAGAGGCAAAGGACTCAAGAGGCAAGAGAAAGGCCTTGGGTCACAAAATGCTGTTTCTATAGTTCTAGTGATGATATTGGAAAGTGCTGGGGGGTTTGTGTGGCTGGAACACTGACATAAATTTAACTAGCCTAACCACTGCAATGATTTCAAATGGAATGGCTTCCCACTCCCTTCCTACAATAGTGGTTATTCTATCACAATTAAATAAGTCACGAAGAACAGGACCAAGATGAGTACACCTTTAATGTTTCCAAAGTTGTATTGTGGAGCAGAACTGGATATTCAACAGATCTCAAAGTTAGTGACCTGTGTGATTCAAAACAGTCCACTGATGTCTGCAGGAATTATTTTGTCAAGTCACAGGTACGTGATGTTGAATGAATGGATTTATGAAAACAGTGACAAATCAGAGATTGCAGCAAATTGCAGCAAGGCTAGTAAGTATAAATTTTTACTTTGTGAACTTCCTTGTCATCACATTCCCTCTGTTTGTTGTAGTAATAGAAAGTGTTGTCCCTTCTCTGAAGTTTCTTCACATATCCTGTCTCAGGCCAACGATCTACCTGCACATCGAAAACCAGAACACACACACTGTGATGCCAGTCCTATTTCTATGTAATATTTTACTAGCAAATATTTGAGCGTATTACTCATGTTGAAAAAAATGATTTAAAAATATTTGAGGGCTTAGAGCATGTCATACTCACACAGAAGACATCTGAGTTTGTCAGAATTTTACACTGTAAAATTTAGGGTGTCTCTCTAGATCCCAGTTGCTGGATTTAAATTTTTACTTGGGTGCTCTGTACTCAAAGTAAAGAAAACATTCAAACTTTTTCCTCGTGTTTAAACAAATAATTTCAAACATCACTTCCTAGCCTCCAAAAAGAATACCCCAGGAGGAAATTGGGGGGAGGCCCAGGTTCCATTCTCAAAGTACCTAGCTAGATGGGGCAGCAGTGACTAAAGGCAGCAGCTGGGCTGAAAATACTGAAAGGTGCGTGTGCATCCTTCACATCCGTATAGCCAGGTCACCATGAGCCTCAATTTTTAAAAGAAATTTGAGGTCAGGAATGTAGTTCTTGGTCTTCTCCCACCCACCCCCCACTTCCCACCAAAGTTTTTCTTTTCTTTGCTTTTTCTTTGACTTTTTATTTGCTTACTTCATGTTTTGACTTATCTCGTTTAGACACTTTCTTCCCTTTTCAAATTCATGTTATGCCTTCTAGATCAGGTCAATGAGTTTCTATTGTTGATAGATAGGTTTCTTTTTGGATTTTGCAAGATATAAATGTCAAAAGTCAGTGTTTAGGTTTCAAATATTGTTTTTCAACACAATCCATAGACAACTGTACTTGGCTTCTAATGCCTCTTGTAAAACACAACTCTGAGTTAGAATATGAATATAAGGTATGCAATACATCTTCTATTTTCTAACAACACACTTATCTTATATTTTTAATAATTAGTAGCATAGGTTGGAACCGCATATCTGATAAGCTCTGACCAGCCTCTGGCGTACACTAGAGGAAAAATGCAATACTTCAAGCCTGCCTGCCTTGTATTGCTTCATTACCCTCAACAGGGAAAGGAATGTGATTTCAAGTCACCATCTCTTCCTCTCATGTCTAGTAGAAATTTTCCAGAACCATCTTATTAGTGAAGAAACTGTAAAACTTGTTTCTTCAAGATAATGATAGCTATTTTATATGGGACAAGTCTCCAAACAGCCTATTGTTTCTCTGCTTATCAACCTCTAGACCATTTACATTTGTACCTTTGTTTTTATATCTTTATACATTCATAAAGGTATACATTTATACCTTTGTTTATATCAAGACTTTATAATTCTTGTTTTACTTGATTTTTACTTGGTTTTTTACTTTTTTTACTGTTTAATCTAGGTAACAACTGTCCTTAGGCAAGAAGATGTGCAAACACTCAGAACATCCACAAGTGTGTGTAAAGACAAAAAACATAGCTCAAACCCTTCAGAACACTGATTCCTAGCAAGGACATACCAAACCAGGCAAGTCTTCAGTTACTGGTCTTATTGTCCTTTAAGGTTCAAGGTAACTGCCTATAGAGCATGAAGCTTATTTGGAGGCAGTTGGGGTGGGGAGGCAAAGATTGTCTTTAAAAGGAAGCAATTCATCTTCCTCTAAACCCTGTGCTTCTTTACGGCACATATAAATTGGCTTACACTAGGATTTATTGTTCTACTTAATCTACTTCAACATAATAAGAATTAATAAAAGCTATAATTCATTAAACACTTACCGTCACTAAGGAAATTATGGAGTGCTGCAATGCCAGGCAATGAAACACACGATATTACTTAATTCTTGAACAATTTTCTAAAGCAGTACTGACATTGCCAATTTAGAGCTGAGCTCAGTAAGAACATGAACTTTGCTAGGGATTGCCCAGGTAATGAGAAGGAGAGCTGGGGCAGACTGGTTCCATTTTGTAATCACCCATTAATTTCTTGGGGTCAGGTACTTATATTTTTATCTTCTAATGCACAATAGCTTCTAGTGCACAAATATTTGTACATGGTAGGTGCCCCATACTTACTAAAGTACAAAATCTTTCCATTTATGTCAAGTCATATTATAAATAAGGTGGCTGTTCCCTTTATCATATACTCTTTCTTGTTTTCGTTTTCTTTTCTTTTTTCTTGAAGCTAGGGCTTGCTATGTTGCCTGGGGTACTGCGAACTCAAGCAATTCCAAGCCTCTTGCCTCCCAGGGCTTGGCCAACAGGTGCGTGCCACCATGCCCGACTCTTGTTCTCTCTTTTGTGGACGCCCCCTTTAAGGAAGTATCCTTGTGTTTTCTTAAATCTGATTTTATCTCAAACACAACAGTAAAGTTCAGGGTTGTATTTGCAGCCTGCCTAAATAATCACATTGCCTGTATGACTATGAGTCTCATATGGGGCATTCTAATGTAAGATACAGCAATTACTTTTGAATAAACTGTATTTTAACTATTTAAATGTCTTAGGTGATACATTAATGAAGATGACTTTTTAGTAATGGGACAGAGTAAAATGTTAGTAGACAGGAAAAGATGGACATATGAAAATCAGTCATCAAGTTTTCATTTGATCAGTATTTTTAACTACATTTCTCACTAACCTTAGTAATGCCTATTAAATTAACACCCAATAAATGAAAAAATCTACTACATTTTAACTCTGTATCAACTCCACTCCTTTCCCAATTTACTTTTAAAAGAAGTATTAAGCAGAGATCAAAGAATAGAATGAAAGACAATAAGAATATAGAGATCTGAAAAATCCACACATGAATTAGCCTCTACAAATAATAACAAAAATTAAAACTCAAGGTAATAGTAAACACTGTTATAGCCCCAAATTTAAAAATTAAAACACTTATGAATACTACATCATTTTCTCTAAATGATTCTTTAAAAATGGAGTCTCCTAGCATCCTGTGGATTAAATGAGTAAAAAATGAGTTAAAAAAATCCCATTGTAAACTGGTGCCTGGTCTAGAGTTTGGTTTAGTCTATGTAAAGTGAAACCATGTCTCTTATCTTTTAAGAAAGCCCAGAATTCATAAACACCGTCAGTAATGTTCTCTAACAGATTTTTGTCACCTAACATTTAATAATTTGTGGTTATTTATAATTCATGGTTGAAATTTTTAAGAACCCGTAAAGAATATATAGCAGACAACAGAATTATCTACACGAGGGAAAAAGATTCTGCTTATGATCTATCATTAAAGATTAATTTAGCATAGCACAGTTAGTTACTCAACACAAGTCAGAGAATTCTTAATACTTCTGCACTTGAGGGTCTTCCCCTAGTTTGACTAAAAAGCTCTCTTTTGGGTCTCAGATTCTTATCATTAAAATAAAAGAGCTGGAGTGAAATTCTCTTTCAATGACGCTCTGGTTCTTAGTTTTAATCATCAAACAAAGTCATTTTCAGTTTGTTTATAGAGGCAGGAATCTTACCATAGAAACTTGTTTCACTTGTTTATATTCGATCTCATCCCGATATCCTGCTTGTTGAAATCTGTACAGATTTTCTATTTCTTCTGACCATTTTTTGGCTTGGTGTATTGATTTTGGTTTCACGTCAGAACTAGCCATGGCTAGAGGTCTTATTAATTAATTCTGAAAAATTTTAAAATAACATTAAGAAAGAGAATAGGGACAACTTTGATAAGCCAATTTAAGAATGAGCAAGACAAGTATTTAAAAAAATAGAAATTGAAAATCCTATCAAATACATTAAATTTTACACACTTAATTCCAAGATTCAGATGGACTCATGTTCTGTTTTGGATATCAAATAAAATGTATCCTGAAACATACACCTTAGAGATGAAGCATATTTCCCTGAAAGTACTGGTACAATCTCAATTTTTATTTTACCCAAGCCATTTCTGCTTTACGCTTGGTATTTTGATACAGAAGTTTTATTTGTTCATATTCAACCAAAAATACTTTTCTGACTGTCATCTGTGACCTTTTGTCACTTTCAAACAAAATAATGAGCTATACATAGAAAAAGCAGAAATATGCTGCATTCAGTTGAACTATGGATATCACCATTTTCTCAGTAGAAACACCTATCTTTTAGACAGCTCAGGTATTTCAAAATGTTAACAAAATATCTCAAGGGAGCAAAAATGTATTTTCACAATAGGAACCTTAGCGACTACTATATACTCTGTATATGCATGAGCGAGTAGTCCTCTCAAGGTTCTACTTGAAAAACACAATCAAACAAACTAACTTCAGGACAGATCATTTTACAAGCTCTTGATGAAATATTTCAGTGCTTCTGGGACATTCATTGACAGTACTGAGTCTGCTAGTAACATTCAGCATTTTAAAATTTCATGGTTTCTCTACTAATCTTTGTTGCAAAAATTGATAAATACATTTGAGCGCTATAATGCTAAGCTGTATCTACAGAAGCAGGACTTTGCAAAAATCGAATTTTATTAAACAGTACTAGGATTTACATGGCTATTAAAAATCCATCAAAATCAAATCCCGGATAACCTAAGGTGGTAATTTAATCTAATAGAAACTTTTGTTGTAGCCAGCCATCTCAGACTCCCTTCTGTGCAAAAATCCTTTTCACCTTTTTTGCTCTGAAAAGTGCTTTCACGCTTAGTGAAAATCCCAAGAGTATCTGTGTCCCTTATGATCGCTTCCCCCCCCCCCCTTTTCTTTTTTTTTTCTTTCTATATGCAGCAGGGTAAGGCTGCGGTGGAGGTCCTTTTCCAGCAGGTAACCTTGGTCAATTAATATCCCTGGGTTTCAGTCTGAACTGTGAAAAGATTAGTTTTTGACGTCCTCACAATTCTAAAATTATTTGGGATCAGGTGAACAACAAAACTGCTTTCCAAATCAGGCTTCTGTGGAGGACAGTTCAGCTATGTAAATCTGCATGTATGCAGCATAAAGCCTCTCCGTTCTGAGAGCACCTCCCACAACAGCGGGCAAACATGGCTTCTTCGGCTCCTCAAACATTTTTTTCCTGCCAGAAATTATCGATTGCGTCTGTAAAATGCAGGTAAAATTTCATAAAAAAAGGCTCAGATGGAGAAATTACTTTAGAGGCTGGGTATCAATCGATTGCCCGCAGGAAGAAGTCTGAAAGGAAATTCCAGAACCGAGACCCCCTGCCCCCCCCCCCAAGCCTGTAGAGGCGCACAACTAAGCAACTACGCTCTGAAATTCAGTACAGAATAAAACCCCTCCCCAACAGAGGGAGTCAACTGGAAAACCGGTGGAAACAGGTAAGTATCAGAAACGAGGAGCCCAGGAGCGGAAGGGGCGGGGCCTGCGCTTCCGGGGCGGGCGGTCTGGGGGTCTTTCAGTGTCGCGTCCACCCACCGCTGGGTCCAGCTCTCGGTAGTTTCTCTGACTTGGCCTCAAGGTCTCCAGATCCCCGAGACTCCCCTTGAGGAGCTCTGGCAGAAAGATGCGACTGCGTTTGCCTTCTCCACTAGGGATCCTTGGACTGTGCAACGAGAGGCCAACTGTTCTGGCCTTGGCCGCCCTAACGTCTCCTAGCAACGCGCGGCGCCGCCAAATGCCTAGCTCGCTCAGGCCCCGCCCTCCTCAGCGGGCGTTTGTGCGCAGGCGCGGGGGCCTGGTGTGCCTGGGACGGGATCCCATTTGGAGTGTCAAAGATGATCCCAATGTAGGAGACCTGCAAGATCGCACCCCTGTGCAGAAGTGCACAGAGGAAGGTGTTATTTGCCGCGTCTTCAGTCCCAGACAGAATCCTAAGGGAGTGTATCAGAGAACACGGACCGTTGGCGTTTCTGACCCATGATAGATGCGTCCTTTGTCCTACCCACTTCTCATTTGTTGGCATTAAACCAATCAGAGTTGAGCATAGTGCCAGACATTTAGTAGACATATGTCGTTTTATACACGACATATAAAACTAATCTTTCTAGCACTACCTTCAGCCTTCACCTCTCCCTGAAATCTAGACTTGTACCAAGGTATAGTCAACACCTGACAAAACAACCCCGCTCCAAATGCCCCTACCTCCGAACCTGCTACTTCCACAATCCTCCCCATTTCAGTAGATGATTCCTAAAGTTTACTATTTCTCTTATCCTCCATAACCATCCATCAGCAAAATCTGTTTGTTTTACTGCTTCCCTCCCAGTCTAAGCCACCATCATCCTTCTCTGCACCTTATTACAATAGCCCCTGTCAAAGCTTTCTTGCCCCTCACAATTATTCACAAAAAAATAGTATGAGCCATTTGAAACATAAATCAGATTATGTCATTTGCCCTGACCTTCGTTTACAGAATAAAAATCAACAAGTCTGCAGGATTTGCACACAACTGCTCCTCCTTGCTTCATAGCCAGGGGTCATTTCCTCCAGTCCCACTGTCCTTCCAAATTCCTGGTCTATTTCCCAAGGACTTAATTATAGTTGCTCCCTTTGCCTGTAATACCTTGGCTGGCTACCTCATCTAAGTTACAAACAAATGCACTTTTAAAAAATATAGTGTATCTCCCATATACTTTCTAGTGTGGCACTATTTATTTTAACAGGATAGCATAGAATACTTTATAAGGAAAGTTCTATATTGACAATTTCTAACTATAGTGATTTTGTAACTGGAAGATGGGAGTTTGGACCATCTGTCCTCATTGAAGGCCAATAAGGGGGGGGGGGTTAACACCATAAGAAAAGCACTTTAACATCTCATTTCCAGCTGGCTTTTTATAGTGAATTGGACAAATACAGTTCAGTGCAGGCCAACCTCCACTGATACCAGTAGCCTGTAATATCCAGCCCCCAGAACTTCTTATCACCCTCCTAGACACCTGGACACTTGGCCTCACACTTTCAGGATACTGAGGCCAGTCTTCCAATAGCTCTGGTCTAGCATGCCTCCACAAGTGTCTTTGGCAATTAACTCAGAGTACACAGGTCATAAACAATGTGTGTGCATGCAGATTTACGAGTCCATCCTGTGTCTTGCCTAATCACCTCCCCCTCCAGAGCCCCTATCCATTTCACAAAAGAAACATCTCTACCTCAACAACTGATTTTTAGTTATTTAACATAAATTTAGTGGTAGTTTTTAGTCTTACCGAAACAGAATAAATTGAAATATTTACAAGTTAAAAGAGTTTGGGATTGCTGGAAGGCAGACTCCTAATTGCAGAATGAGGAGACAGCAGTAGTTGATGCCATCAACCACATTTCACAGTTTTTTTTTCCTTAGGATTGAGTACCTAGAACACTGACTTTCTTTTGCAAGCCAATTTTACATGTCTCTTGAGGAGTCAGAGTCTAGTGATTGTGTCTTCCTGTAGAAGAGTCAAGTATATGATTTACTTCTCTGAAGAGTACATACACACATGTGTCTGTGGACTATGATTACCCACCTTCACTATTTTCTGTCAAATGTTTTCCCTTTCTCTCAACTCTCACTTTTCCCCTTTATTCTTTTGTACTATGGCCACAGTGGAAATAGAGAGAGTAAGCAATTAGGAGCACTAGCTTCACCTGTCTTTTCAGGTGCTCCAAATTTTGTCAAAGGCAGACATGCTGAATTTTCTACCACACGTCGTATAGAATTTGTCTTAAGGTACAGGTGGCCTAGCCATATGATAGCATGTCTTTATTCTATGACATGGCATCTTACACCAAATCAAAGGTGATAGGCAACAGTCTGCTAGCAGAGTACTTAACTCAAACTAGTGATAGTTATGTCTATACTTCCCCCTCTTCTTCTTTCCTTCCTCCCTTACCATTTCCACATTTTCCTAACATCTCTTTCCTCCTTTTCTCCTCCATCCTTTTCATTTTCTCTTCTCAACATTTGCAGTCCAAGAAACCAAAGTCTGGGAACTGCTGTCTGGAAGACACAGACCCAAGAAACACTTGAGCTGTGTGTTCAAATTACCAGCATGGGGAGTGCTTATATAGAATACACAAAAAGGGAGGACAAATCCACATCCAGTACCACTTTATACAAATGAAGCTTTTATTCAGTTTAGTTCTGATTGGTGCAAAGCATGAGTTGGTGTAATTTCAATCCTGGGTGGCCCTAAAGTAGGCTTGCTTGGTTTCATTTTTTTTCTTTTAGGATGCATCTAAACCAGAATATGCTGGTTAGCCTGGTTGATTGGGACCCACCCTTAATAACCTCTTACTTAGACTCA
Source organism: Uropsilus gracilis (assembly GCA_004024945.1). Classification (NCBI taxonomy): domain Eukaryota; kingdom Metazoa; phylum Chordata; class Mammalia; order Eulipotyphla; family Talpidae; genus Uropsilus; species Uropsilus gracilis. The sequence goes on from PVHY01000913.1 coordinate 102,588, forward strand.
GAAAGGCTATAGTTTTGTTTACCTTTTTAATGTTATTTATAACATTTCTTCAGAATCTGTATTTGAATAGAACTGAGTATCATGGCAGTGTATGTTGATTCTGGATCTCCCTGGTTATAATTTATTGTGTCAGGATGTATTTCCATATTACTTAGTGCTTGGGTGGAAGAATTTACCATGCTCTGCAACTGTGTTGTCTCTAGATTGAAAACTACTTAAAGGCACATCTTCATCATCTTGGTAACCACTGTAAGGTTTGCACAGTGCTGTGCACCAATTAGGACCTCACAAGTGAGATTGATAATTTAATGGCACCTAAGGAGACATGCTAAGAAAACATGTAGTCAGTGCCATTACAACTATTTGGTTGACTCCTAATACTTTTTTAAATTATTATTTAAATAATTTATATATATATATTTCACATCATTGTGATCCCTGAGGGTTACCCAACACCTCCCCTGCCTGGTCGCTCCAGTTGGTCCCCTCCCCCAGTTGTGTACTTTCATTTGGTTGTCCATTTATTAGTAAAACCATTTGGTCTCTGTCTTTTTCCTTCTGACTGGTTCCTGCCAATATGTTTTCTTCTAGGTACATCCATGTTACCAAAAAAAAAAATAATAATCAAATTTGTCATTTTAATTGATGTGCAATATTCCATTGTGTATATATACCACATCTTTTTCATCCAGTCATCTAGTCTTGGGGCATTTGGGTTGTTTCCAGGACCTTGCAATTATAAATAGTGCTGCAATAAACATCCACGCACAGGTGTCCCTTTGTACCCACATTGAGTCCTCCTTTGTGTAGATGCCTAGAAGAGTGATTGCTGGGTCAAATGGTAGTTCCGTTTTCATTAGTTTTAGAGTTCTCCACATTGCTTTCCATAGTGGCTGGACCAGTTTACATTCCCACCAGTGGTGTAAAAGTGTTCCTTTCTCTCTATATCTCTGCTAGCACCTGTTGTCTGTTTTTTGGATGTGGACCATTCTTATGGGTGCAAGGTGATAGCTCATTGTGGTTTTGATTTGCATTTCTCTGATTCTTAGTGAGTTGAGCAGTTTTTCGTGTGCTGGTTGGCCATTTGAACTTTCTCTTTAGAGAAGTGTCTTTTTAGATCTCCCCAGTTTTTAACTGGGTTTTTTGCTTTGTTTTTGTTAAGTTGTATGAGTTCTTTGTGTATCTTTGTTATCAGACCCTTATTACTTGTATGGAGGGCAAAAAATTTTTTCCCACTCAGTTGGGATTGTTTTATCTGTTGTCTCTTTTGCTGTACAGAAGCATTTTAGTTTGATGTCGTCTCAGCTGTTTGTTTTCCTTCATTTTTTTGCCATCTATAGATGTATCCAAAAATGGATTTCTGAATTCATAAAGGGTTTTGCCCAGATTTTCCTCTATGTATTTTATGGTTTCAGGTATTACGTCCAAGTCTTTTATCCATTTTGAGTTAGTTTTTGTACATGGTGTGAGGGAGGTATCTTGTTTATTTTTTTGCATGTCTTGTTCTAGTTTTCCCAGCACCATTTATTGAAGAGGCTGTCCTTGTTCCAATGTAAGTTTTTCACTCCTTTGTCAAAGATTAGTTGACTATATATGTGTGGCTTTATTTCAGGGGATTCTGACTCCTAATACTTAAAAACTTTTTTCTGAAAGTTGCTCTGGTGGTAAAAATTTTGCAGACAATTCTCTCATCACCTTTTTTTTGTATTATACATCTAATTTACTTAAATAATTCGAAAGGGTGGGGCAGTGAGACTGGCAGGACAGTGCTCAGCGTTACATCCTTGGTCCCACCCAGCCGCCCAAGCTGTAGGCACAGCGGGGGATTTCATAAACCGTAAGGCTCAGCTTGGAGCTTTAAACCTGATGCCAAGCGGCGGTAAGTGACCGGAAATTGCTTGGCGCTCAGGCCCCGCCTCTGACGCTCCATAGGCCTCCTATGATTGGCCGTAGCTGCCGCAGTCTGGCCAATGGAGAGGCGTCGGCGGCTTCCCGGAAGTGGCTGCGCGGTTTGGGAAGTGTTTGGATTCCGGTGCTGGCGCGGAGACAAGAACGGTGGGGTTGGTCGGAAATATGAGTTCCTTCCAGGGACAGATGGCCGAGTATCCAACCATCTCCATAGATCGCTTTGACAGGGAGAACCTGAGGGCCCGCGCCTACTTCCTGTCCCACTGCCACAAGGGTGAGTGAACGCTGCAACGAGTGACTGGGACTGCGCAGGTGCAGTCGCCCAGTCAACTGAAAAGGGGAGATCAGGGTCAGGGCAGGTTTTGGGGGAACAAGGAAGTGACTAGCAACTGTATCTTGTTCAGTATGGTTCTTAAACTTCTCTAAGATTTTATTTCCTTACACGTATTACTGGATAAAATAGAGACTGCCAGTTGCGCCTGCACCAATGGAGAGGAGTTGTGACTAAGCACAACTATTCGGATCTTTTGAAAGTTCTCTTAGCGAGCCTGTAATCCGAGGCTGGTGAGGATTAATTAATTCTTCACCCACATACTCGTTATCATGTTGTAAAGACTAGAGTCAGATGAAATTCTGCCATGCTCCCTGTCCCCAACCCCAGCATTTATCAGAAGCGGATCTAATAACCTGTTAACTGACCATGGGCAAGCTCCTCTTCCCTTTAGATCTGTCTGCATCCTGTATAAAAGATTCTTTTGACTCTAGAGGCAGGATGTACTTTATCTTACAGATGGCAGGTCAGACAACTCTAAGGTTTTTCAAAACTGGACATGGTGAGGGATTTAGCCTGGAGTGTCAGTCCTGGTAAGACATCCAGGCTAGGTGTTTGGAGCAAGGTTGGTCTCACTCTGAAACAGTTTAGCAGATCTCCAGAGCTGGAATGCTACTCATTTTACCAACATGTTCCATTTTTGAAGATAAATCAAAGCACTCTAGTAGCTGCCTATTGGAGTGTGGACTTCCAGAGTAACTGGAGTCATAAACTTGAATCAAGAATCCCAACCGCTCTTGAGGAGTGAATCAGAGTGTAACAAACATGCACATACCTATCACAGGTTATTTTAAAGTAAATCACAGATATTGTAGCTGGTTCCCCTCCGTTTTGCAACACTCTCCTTTAGAATAAAAATTAGACTTGAAGTTAAAGCTACATAGTTTGATCTCTCCTCTCTACCCTCTCCTGGTGCTTAACCATAAACTAGCTCCACCTGCCTTTGTGGGAACTTTGCAATGTGAAGTTCGCTCACATTTCTTTGCCCCTTATGTAGTCCCAGAACTCCTGCTATTCAGGGAGCTGGTGTTTTGGGAGCACCTATGCCACCAACTCCTTTGATGGCTATCTAGAAGAAACTCCTCTGTGTGAAGATCTTTTTCGTTCAGAATTGGGCTTTCTGAGTGCAAGCAAAAGATCCATTTTGTTGTTTACAACATCAACACTTTGCTCACCTCTCAAAACACTGCCCTATTTGGTACAGAGACTTTGGCCTTGTGGTGGTGTGAATTATTGAGTACTTACTTGTGCACAACCAACAATTATCTCTATTGAAGAAAGCCTAACCCTCCTTTTTTGATTTTCTCAGTTGCACTGGGAGCTTCCTTTGTGGGTCTTTTTTATAATTCCTTTGTTTTCCATTGAGGAACTACAGCTGGGTGATGTAGCATCAGCCCTGACAGTTGGGTTTTCTCTTTTTGTAGCTTTCATTACCCACTTCAAAGAGGGCTGTGCCACAGCATCAGATTGAGTCAAGTCTCACTTCCAATGAGAGTGTTTGTCTTAGAGATCTGGGTTAATTTCAGTACCTGCTCTCTTTGACCTACTTATTTTTTTCACTTACTTTGCTTTAAATTCCCACTTTCGTTTTAAATGCACCTTTAGTGAGCTCTTAGACATCCACCCTTGGTGCCACTAAAAGCAGAACATGGAGCCCTGTACCCCAAGCCTTTTCTCTCCAGGTTTGGCCCCAGCTATGCTGGGTAATTTCACACACACCTGGGCCAATGCACTTGCGGTTTGTTTAGTGTGAAAAACAATTATTTTTTTCAGTTTCTTGATGGTTGTTGCTAAATAGCATCTTGCTGTCACATTTAGGACTTCTTGGTCTGGTCCAGCTGCAGTATTGCTTATGGATAGGCAGAGAGCAATGGAAAACAGTTCACCCAAAGCAGTTTGTGATATTGTCATTAGTGTTGCCTATTTTTGTATCATATGAACCCGAATCTTTGCTCTGGACAGGTTTTACTAAACATCAGTAAAGTCTGAAGGATGAGAGGAGGCCCTGAGCCTGAGCTACTGGCCTAGGGTTGTGAATGTCTCCTTCAGCATAAGCTTATGATGGTTTACTGTGGTCAAGGAACACAGCTCTGGAAGGGAGACAGTGGGTGCAGTTCTAGCACGCCAAGGCCAACTCACTCACATTCTTTTGGCTGCCAGTCAAGAAGGGTCAGGGGCCCTAGGAGACCATGTTTGATGCAAGGGCTGCAGTGTGCTGACTTAGTTTGGGAGTGTGGAGCAATTCTGTCTGTGTTCTTTCTGCTATGGGACAAACTCTCTGGAAATCTCCACTAATGAGATCTTCTTTCTGGGTGGCACCAGAGACCCTAAAAGCCTGGAACAGCAGTGACTTGAGATTTATACTTTGAAAGGGCTCATGAGCTGAGAGTCACCCTCTTAGGGGTCAAGGTCAGCCCCTGGAGATACAGCTTTTTATTTCTCTGGAGCTGAAGGATGCCCACAAATAAATAAAGGGTGTGTATGTTGGTGATAACTAGACTAGAACTGGTTTGGTTTGACTAAACCAAAGTGTCTTGCCATTTTTATTTAGGTCTTTGCTTGCTAAAGGATCAGAAAGGATTAAAATGCAGTATGTATTTGATGGACTATTTGGTTTAGTGTATATTTGGCTTATGTAGTGCAACCATACTACTCCAGGTAGGCTCATCATTGGTTGTAGAAGGTTAAAGAATGCTAGCCCTTGGAATTATCTTTGTCGAATTTTTAATAATGAATAGCAAAGAAACAGTCATTTGATTTTCTCCGTGAGGCCTCCTCTCTCATCACCCAGGGTGACATTGCCTTTTTATCGCCTCCTAGACCCAGGTGTGCCCATGTATACATGCACCCACTCATTGAGCCCAGCCAGTGTGACACAGTACCACAGGTGCTGCTCATGGAGGCTAATGGCTGAAAAAACATGACTAAATCATTTGCCCTACAGCTTACCTTTCCTTAAATGCCATCCTTTTGTGTCTGTTACCTTGGAGGGCTATAAGGTAAGCCTGTGTGGACAGAAGTTCTCCATCTTTTAACTGAATAGTGACCATGAAACTTTTATTCTAGCCTAAGCCTTATTGTTTTTATAGAGGATTCCCTGGAAGCAAGCTTGAATTTCTAGATAGGCTAACTTAAATGACCAGACTTGAATGGGTCACAGAGAGCATGACCAAGGGATGATTGGGTTGAATGAAAGAAGAGAGTAAAGGAAATTGTTAGAAGCCTCTCTGACTAGTCCTTGGCCACTCATTCTTTTTTGACTACTCAGAACCACTTAAACACTGTCCCAAGGTGAAAGGAATCATTGTCATTTTAAGTGATTCCTGATGACTAGAGTTGGTCAGCCTTTAGTGATAGCCATCCTCTGTTCAAACTAATTCATTACTGGCAGAAGCCAATGGCTCTACAGATCAGTTCTTATAAAAGTCAACCTCATATATTTTCTCTTAAAAGGAAGTTTAGGAAGGACAACTTGGTTTTCTTGGGTAAAGAATCCTGTGGGGAAAAAGTGTTTGATTTTTTTTGCTTCTTTTGTTTTTAGATCATATGAAAGGACTAAGGTCCCCTAGTTTGAAAAGAAGATTGGAGTGCAGGTAATTTATTTTGCTACTTATTTGTGTTTTTTTTTTTTAATAAACATTTTCGTTGCACTATAATATCTGTGGAGAAAAGTGCATACATCACAAAGGATAGGCAAACGAACTTTTGCAAGTGAATACATCTGTGAAACTGCCAGTGCGATCAAGAGAGAGAGCACCAGCAGTATTCTGGTACAAACCTCCCGTCAGGCCCCTCACCCAAAGGTCTCTGTTCTGACTTTTGTCATCAGTGTTCAATATAGACTGCTTTTGACCTCTTCATAAGCAAAATAATACTGAATAGGGTCTTGTGTTTATTTTCTTTCCCGTCTCAGATGGTTGTATGATTCATACTGTGACTGTGATTTGTTCATTTTAATTTCTCTGTGTGTACGAGTGGATGCTGCTCTGTAATAAGGAATCAGATAAGGTTGTCAGATCTTTTTCAAAGCTGAATTGCTGTAGGCTATTCTGCACCACTGCCTGATTCAGAATTCCATGTTGTCCAGGTAGATATTTGGAAAGACCCTACTGCTCTTTTGAGCTTGAATCAGTGGATCTCAAACTTCACTGCTAAGTGATATCAGTAGTCTTTGATTTTGATAATGATCGTTAATACTTAGAGTATTTACATTAATTTCAGGCACTGCGTATTGATAGTCCCTTTGAGTTCCCTATATGAATCAGGCATTCTTCGGACATTGAGGGTTATGATCATGAGCAACATCAAAGAAAGTCCCTATGTTCTTGGTGCTGATATCCTCTTCAGAACCTTCTGATTGTGGGTTTCTAATGAACCTGGAACCTGGATACGGTGGGCAGGATAAACTAGATGGGGGACACAGTAAGGAAGGATGTATGCCGTGAAGTTTATTTGTGCAACAGTCTTTTTATAGCAATTGAATACAAAGGAAGGCTTTGACTCCTGCTGCATATTGTATCTAGTTTTTTACCCCTGTACCCATGTGCTCAGCTCCCAAGGTATTCAAGGATAAGTAGGAGGGAGATGGAAAAAGGGATTAGGGAATGAAGAATGGTTTGACTAAGGAGACTGCCAAGTAACACAATTGGGGTGGACCTCCTTCGGAAATGCTATGGTTTCCTTATCACATGAATATTCTCAGGTATTCTCAGCAGCTCAGTCAGCCCATCAGTGTGTGTTTTTTGCATCATCTTAAGGTCTTTATGCAACACTGATACTCTTTTGAATAGATCATATAATTTCTATTTTACAGATGAGGAAACTGAGGAACCAGAGAGGTTAAATTAGTTGCCCAAGGTCACTCAGCGAGTCAGTGGCAGGACCAAGATTTCAACAGGTCTGTCTCATTTTAGAGCCTGTGTATTAGTTCTCTTGTGTCACAAATTACCCCACATTTGGTGACTGAAAATAGCACTAAATGTTTATTATCTCTCTCTGTTTCTGCAGTCAGAATTCTGATGGCTTTGAGTGGGATGGTGGTTTTCTACCTGACTGGGTGGTACAGGGGGACTGACATTGTCCAAAGACTCACCATCCACTGTCAGACATCTGGCTTGGAAACTCTCAAACAGCTAGAACTCCTGCTGTCTCTCAGTCTCTGGCAGGTCTCCAGTGTGGTAGTTTCAAATAACTAAACACTTCTTAAGCAGAGATTCAGGGCTTAAAAGCCTATGTCCCTAGACACAGTTGCTTGGCAATATGCTGAGCAGGAGGCCATAGTGACTGAACATTGAGCCTGAAAAGTCCTAGCACTTACTTCGATGGCATTCTGTAGGTTAAGAATGTGACAGAGACCTGTCCAGCTGTAAGGGGAGATTAAAATAGACCCCACCTGTCAATGAAGTTCATTGGAAATTCAGTTCAAAAGGTGGGGGATGAATTTCCATGTCCATGACCATGTGTGGACAGGGTGTTTATTACTGCAGCTATCCTTGGAGTTGCCAGAGACTAGAGTCCTCACCTCTAAGTTATGCTGTTGAATTTTAAATATTTATTATAAAATTAATTTTGGCTCACTTATAAAATAGAGATCAATGAAGGAAAACGCTGAAGGTATCTGTCCCCCACATGCCCTTCCTCTTCTTGCAGGTAGCATAATGTTTGATGGTGTCTTTCCAGAAATACCTGGTCATGAGCAAACTTGTCTCTTTAACATAACTGGTGAAGGACACCCTTTTGAGGAGGTCAGAATGAAGAGCATTTTCTTTGTCTGCTTCTCCTGTGTTCCCCTTTATACTCTCGATGGGGAAAAGATAGTCATTGGAATGTTGGCATGTTGGAAGTCACTGTAACATTTTTCTGCCAGCTAAGTTTCTGAATTACTTGAGAAAAATTGTTATGTGATAAAATATATGTTAAACTTAACTAAATGACTTATAATGGATTATGCTGAAACTGTTTTTTTCTCTCTCTCTTTCAGCTTGAAGGTTTACTTATACTGTTCACCTGTTACTAAAGAGTTGTTGCTAACTAACCCAAAGTACAAATTTTGGGAGACCCGAATTGTAAGTTTCATGTTTTAAATGGTACTAATTCCTTTTTTAGAAGTAGGAAATATAACCAGGCACAGTGGCACACACCTCTGATCCCAGCTACTTGGGAGGCAGAAGCTAGGAATCACTTGAGTTAGCAGGGTTGAGACTACCCTGGGCAAAATAGCGAGACCTAGTCTCTTAAAAAAAAAAAAGGAAGTAGGAAATATTTTTCATGGTCAATTGACAAAGGGCATTAAATTATGCAAAGCCAAGTTCCTCACATACTGAATTTTTGCCCACATTAATTACACTGCTGATAGACATTTCTAATTTAATAGTTGAGAAGAGGGTGAAGTTTTATCGTTGATTTTTTTTTTTAATTTGATTTGTTTTTCATGTCCTTTGACTGATCAGGGTTCTTAATTTTGTTTGATTTCATTTATTCTTGTCTTGAGATACATTTTGATTCTTTAGAGTATAAAATGTTCATTTTTATCTTTGATAAATCCTTTTATGTAGATCATGGGATGGACTAGGAAAAATAAACACACTTTGTGGGTGATAATAAGAAAGGAGTAATAAGCAAAATAAAAATAGGATGCATGACTTTGAGTCTGACCGAATAAAATTGATCCATCCAAAGGAAGGTAGATAGAAAAGAGAAGAAAAATGAAAATATGGTACCTAGGAGTTGAGAAGATGGTGTTCTAGTGTAACAGTTTCTATGATGGTAACTGGAAATATGAATGAATATTATTCAACTCTTGACCAAAAGACAAATTTTCAGTGTGAGCTGAAAAATAAGATCCACATCATTCTACAAGAGACATAGGTAAAAGGATAAATGCAGACTGAAAGAAAGGAGAAGATATGATACAGTTAGATAATAAAAATGCCAGAGAGGCAACTTTTATGACATGCAAAATTGAACTGAAGCCAAAAAAATTCCATCAGATTCAAAGAGGTTGTTAGTTATTGATCAAGAAGATATATGGACACATATGTAATTTGCAAAATTGCTTCATAGATAAAGTAATAACTGTCAGGAACGTTGCTACCCAGTGTTTGGAAAGATAGAGGACCGCATGAGAAAGGGTTTATAAAGTGGATGAACCTTAAATAATTAGGGCAGGAAAAAAAAAATAATTAGGGCTGCTGGCAGAGAAGTCAGTTTCAGTGTCATAAAGAGTTTGTTTGATGTTTGACTACTGGAAACTTTCACCACCTCCTTCCCCTTCCACCCTGGGCATTGATGAGAAAATCAGGCCACACAAGCCTCTACTCACTTGTAACCACAGTGAAAACCAAGGCCACGTTCCTTTTTGTTCTCAAGCCACAGGAGCCTCTTCCTAGTCTGGGAACAGCCCAAGATGTGTTGTTTTCATACCTTTTTGGTGTCTGTGTGGTTTCTTCCCTCTCAACCTTGACTTGTCAGTTGACTGACTTCATTTTTTATTATTGGAAGCGTGTACCCTTTTACAGCTTTCACTAGTTTTTACCTCGGGCAACTATCAATTTGGCCTCTTTTCCTACATTTTTTGTTTTTTATTAAATATAAATAAGATCTTAAGTATATCCCTATCTTCCTATTCTGACCTATTCCACTAAACTTAACTGTGCAAGGTCTAGCCATACTGTTACAAATGGTGGGATTTCCTCCTTTCTTTTAAAGATCGAGTAATACCCATTTGGATGCATTGGATGCATCACACTATATTTATCCATTCATGCATCAGTACACACTTCGCTCGCTTCTATATCTTAGCTATTATGAATAATGCTCCACTGAACATGAGGGTGCAGATATCTTTTCAAGTTAGTGTTTTTGTTTCCTTCAGATAAAATACTTAGAAATGGGATTGCTGGGTCATACGGTAGTTCTGTTTTTAATTTTTGAGGAATCACTACTGGTTTCCAATGGTACATCAGTTTACACTTCCACCAATGAGCAGGAATTCACCAAAAGAGTACGAATTGCATTCTTTCATTCATCACCTGCTTATTGATTTCCTCTCTGTGCCAGTGGCTGGTCTGGGTTAAGCATTATAATCTGTAGAGTTCTCTGTGGTGTCTTAGACTGGTCTTGATTGATCTGCAGACTAACTCTGGTCACATAGTTCTGCAGATATTCTAGCTTGGAGGGAAGGAGGGTTGGGAGTGGTAGGGGTGGGAAGTGGAGAAAATTTAAAGTTATAGAGATAGAATTGTTAAAGTGGGCCGGGCACGGTGGCTCGTGCCTGTAAGCTTCAGCCTGCAGCCGAGGCTAGGGATCATGGTTCGAGTCCCGCCTGGGGCTTGTAGCAAGACCTAGTTCCAAAAAAATAGCTGGGCGTGGTGGTGCGTGCCTGTAATCCCAGCTACCTGGGAAGCTGAGGCTGGGGATTGCTTGAGTCTGTGGTACCCCGGGCAACGAGAGCCTGCAGTTCCACGGGCAAAAATAGCGAGACCTAATCTCAAAAAAAAAAAAAAAAAAAAAAAAAAGGTAAAATAAAATCAAGAATTGTTAAAGTCTCTGTAAATGTGTAAGATATTATTGGCACCTCAGCTTCAAGGATGATAGTATTTTAGCCCTCTATTTTCAACCTGTTAAAACATTTATGAGAGTGAAAGTGAAATTGGGTCAGAAGGGGCAGGCAGAAGCCTCCAACCAACAAGCCACAATTAAAATGTGGCTTCTGCCACCCAGGTTCCCACCACCCACGCATAGCCGTTGCCAGTCAGAATTCAATTTAACAACAGGGTTTTATCTATAAGGGATTAAACAGGGAAAACAAAAAGTCCTTAAAGCCATAGGTGGCCGGCTATTTTATCCTTGTCACCATTTTCAGTCCCAAAGGTCCCAAAGACTCATGTCCATGATGGTGCCCCTGTGCCCCTCTCCCCCTCCAAATCTGAGAGGCAGCACTTCGCAAAGTCCAGTCTTTCTCCTGCGTCTTCGCTTTGCTTCTTCTCCAGTGTTCTGAGCTGCTCTGCTTCTCCAAGGTGCTTCAAACTTCTTCAACAAAATGCTGATCCCAAATCAGCTTTCCAAATCCCTGACTATCTCCAGGTACCAGCTCACGATGCCACCTTACTACGGTGCCACACCCTCCACAGTGGCCATTCTCCTACCAGCCCCACCATGGCTCTTTGCCCCCACCAGCTCACTGTTCAGGGGTCTTCTACTCAGCCTTGGTCACTTGAACTATTTTCCCACCTGCTATTCTCATGTCTCTCCTCTCCCCCAAAGTCTCAAGTCTCCACTCCTTCCTTTTTTACCTCTTTTTTCCCTAAAAGTCAAAGGCTCCAGTTTCCCTCTACACACCCTCTAGGTGATACATTTTCTCTTCCACACCCAGAATTTAAAACAAAGTAAAAGTACCCTCATCCTGCTTAGGACATCTTTTACCTCTGTGTTTTTCAGACACCACTAATGGCATCAATACCTCAATTCTCGTACTGCCCATATTGGGGTCCTGGCTTCAAAAGCATGAATTTTAATAAGTTTGTGATTTTTCCTTTTAGTCCTCTTTCTGTGTTTGAGATGACTTCATGTTAAATCACGAAAAATTGTGAAAGTCTGAGATGTTTGCATGATCTCTTTATTTTTGATAGCTATCAATTGAAATCGACACGCCTACCCAGATATCTTTGATTGATGAAGCATCAGGAGAGGTAACTGTTAAATACTGTGTTTGTTTGAAAAATTTATTACTTAGTGCTAAAATAATTATTTTCTTTCTCCTTGATTTTGAATGCTTATTTACACATAAAGGAACATGATAATAATTGAGCATGTGTTTAGGAAAAAACGTTTGTGATTTATTTTCTACATCCGAAGAGAAACTTAATGGATGTAACGTATCAAAGGATTGATCATAAATAATGCCAAATTTGCTCCTTTTTAGTATCACATGCTAAAGTACTACAGTCGTTGATATTTCTATATGTCTTTCATGGAGCCTAAAAAATGCTTCAGAGATTTGTCCATGGTGTGCTGTTTGTCAGTACGTTTAATGACCAGACACTCATAGTTGTTTATTTGTATGTATCACATATTGTTCATTCTTTGTGGGTCGGCACTCGAGGCTGTTTGTATTCCTTGACTAGTATGAAAAGTGCCGCTATGAGCTTTCATGTCAAGGTTTACATTTTCATTTTTGATATATCTCCTCAGGAGTGGAATTGCTAAATCATGTTTTAATTCTATATTTAACTGTTTGTTTTATGGGGAGGGGGGCCCTCAAAAAATTGTTTTCAGTATTTGGTGAGGAAATGAGGGCAAAAAAGCATAGCAGATTTTTGAGAAGTACTTGCAAATGTTCTACTAAGAGCTCTGGGGGGGGAGGGGTCTTAATGACAACTTCTATTATCCTTGTTTTTCTTTATTTCCTTTTTAGAAAGAAGAAATTGTTGTGACTCTCTTACCAGCTGGTCATTGCCCAGGATCAGTTATGTAAGGGGCTTATTTATCTTGCCATTTTATTATGTGTAATTATGTATTATATTTATTAAGTTTTAGGGTCTAGAATATAATACGTATATCATTTGGTTATTTTTCTGGAACTATCTTTAATATTTGTTTCCAGTTTAAATTTGGGGGACTAAGGCAAAGAGCAGGTTTGAAAGGTGACTTTCTTACAATGGAAGCCTTCAATCACCATTTCTTCATTGACTTTGCATTTTTTGATCACAAGAATTTCTTCATAGGTAGGAACGGTCTCAATATATAGTTGAGAGTGCTAACATATATCAGGGAATACCCATTGTGTTATTTTTTTATTCCTAGGGAGAAATTGAAATCTGAGTGCCAAGTATCGTTTACAGCCACTGAAATTTCAAGAACACTGTCTCGTAGGAGCTGTGTTTGGAAGAATATGTTTGCTGTGGATTTAATGTATTTGCTTTATTAGGGCTTTTAGAAATCACTGAAGTCTATTTCCTTTTCAGGTTTTTATTTCAGGGCAATAATGGAACTGTGTTGTACACTGGAGACTTCAGATTGGCAAAAGGAGAAGCTGCCAGAATGGAACTTCTGCATTGTGGGGGCAGGTACAGGGCCTTACATAAGTCTTGATGGTAGACCATATCAAAATCTTGAGAGTCCCGCCTACTATCAGGCAGCCTCCTGAGGGTCCCTAGCTGTTGGAGCTCCCTTGTCAGTGGGGAGCAAAAGGGGTGAAGGATCCTGGGTAAGCCCCCTAAGCCCTGGTGAGCCCTGGAGGGGGGACAGGGTGGGGGTCCTGGTGGCCCCACCCACCAGTGGATGACTGCTGCACAGGGTAGCCATCTGCGGCCCCCATTGGCAGAGCCATGTTGCCCTCTGCTCCTCACCCAAGGGGAGCATGGAAGGGCACAGGCTCAGCTATCTAGTCCCTGCCCCGCACAGGGAAGTATCGGTGCACAGGTGGGTGGGAGTGGGGAGGAGCCCCTTCCATTTCGCGCTCACTTCTGCTAAACTTCAAGTGGAGCAAGAACATGCGCAACACAAACCCCATCATAGAATGGGTGAGGGATCATGCAAAAATCCAGCCCACAAGCCTGAGCTGGATACAGCAGATGGACAACCGAGAGAACCAGTGCATGTGAGAAAAGAGAAACAACCGTAGAGACACGGATGTCACGATGCGCACATATGTGCTCACTGGGCGGGGAAGACCTGGGACCTCATTTCCAAGATGCCTTCTAGGAGAGCAATGCCCCCTCCCCACACTGTGGGAGAGGAGAGGAAGACCAAAGATGGGGTAATCAGCCCCACATCAAAACTGCAAACTGAGGCAGAGGAGATGATCTACAAAGGCCATTCACAGACGCCTGTATTCACAGAGAAACTTCTTGACCAACATTGGCTGGGGGTGAGATCCCCTAAATCTCACACCAGAGCCATAAGGAAAAGGAGCAAAGCAATGGAGATGGGGTTGGAGAAGACGGCCTGCAGCAAGAAAACATGGACAGATCAGAAATTAATGCAGACTGGCCACTCAATGCAAACTTAAGATTGAAAACCTACCAGCAAGGCTCACCTGGTTCCAACAACACAGTCCCTCACCCAGGGAAAGGACACGGCCACAGGAAAGAAAGAGACTGATGGACTCAACACGGACTAGTGAACAACAAAGAGTGGGGTTTGAGAGAATGGAAGGGGCACCAGAGGGAGGAGGGAGGAGGAGGTATCCCAAAAACCACTTAGCGAGGTTGAGATCTAAAGAACAAAATAAATAATGTTAAAAATAAATAAATAAAAGTCTTATTTTCCCCCTCCAATGCAAGATTTTGTCTTTATTAAAAATCAAACTTGAGGCCAAAGCTTACAGGCACCGTGCCTGTAAGCTTCAGCCTATGAAGCGGCCGGGGCTAGGGATCGTGGTTCGAGTCCTACCTGGGGCCCGTAGCGAGCCCTAGTTCCAAAAAAAATAGCTGGGCGTGGTGGCGCGTGCCTGTAATCCCAGCTACCTGGGAAGCTGAGGCTGAGGATTCCTTGAGTCTGTGGTACCCCAGGCAACAAGAGCCTGTGGTTCCATGGGCAAAAATAGCGAGACCTAGTCTCAAAAAAAAAAAAGAGTAGGATAAATGCTACTTAACACCTTGCATAAAAACAACTCATACCAAAGTGAGGACATTTATCGACCTCTTACCCACAGGTAGTTAATATCTATATTCCTGCACCTGATGGGAAAAAAAAAAACTTGAATATTTGCAACAGTAAATTTTTCTTTCTGAAATGGGGTGATGGTAGCATTTTGTATGTTGATTGGGTTGGTGGTTACATGAATTGGTCAAAATTTACTGAATCATAGATGCAGATATCTATTATATGGTATGAAAATAATTTCCCTACAGAGTTGATTGAACAGTAAAATTTAAAATGGAATGGAACACCCTGTAAACCTGAGTTTAATTTTACAGATTTCATGACTAATAATTTCTTTTTTTTTTTGCTTGTTTTCAGAGTGATAGACATCCAGAGTGTATACTTAGATACGACTTTCTGTGATCCAAGATTTTATCAAATTCCAAGTCGGGTAAGTCTCTGGAGAAACTAGGTGATAACCCATATTTTTAATAGGAGCTTTGGAGCATGACAAATGAGGTCCTATTTGTCCCCATTTGGCATTCATATTTGTGAATACTAGGAACAGACAGGGTATCATTCTTAAACTTGTTTAAATGTCTTTTAAAAATCCTGCCTAGGGGGAGTGTCTGAGCGGGATATTAGAGTTGGTTCGAAGCTGGATCACTCGGAGTCCATACCATGTTGTGTGGCTGAACTGCAAAGCAGCTTACGGGTATGAATATCTATTCACCAACCTTAGTGAAGAATTTGGAGTACAGGTATGGTGATGGCTCGCTCTTTCTATCACTCCCTTCCATTCTTCCACATGCACACCTTTCTTTCCCCCTCCCTCTCCCCAGTCATCACTTTATGATTTCTTTCTGGAAGGAATTCAGAGACCCAAATGGCTGAGAAGAGCTCTTGGGTGAAACGTCCAACAGGAGGAGTTTTTTTTCAAATTGTGGGTCAGAAAATAAATTTATTGTGACTACCATGGAAAATAAATTTGCACTAGAAAATACCTGAGTGTATTGCTTGCAGTGAGGTTAATTCTTATGTGTAGACGAGTGTGAGTGGCTGCCCTTCCCTATGTGCTCACATAGGGAGTAGCTTGTACTCTGTAGTCTCCTAAGAGAAGATTTTTCAGATAATGACCAAACAAAAGGAAGTACAGGAAGCGGTTGGATATTTCATTTTGTTTTTTACCTTTTAATATTGTTCCCTCAGTGAACTAACTTGTGCCAGGAATGTAATAGTCATATATAATGTAACAATAAAATAGAAAAGCTCTGCTCTTCTGGCATTTGAAAAGATTCTGAGCCCTATCAATTAGTGGTGAGGAAAAGCTGAGAGTCAAAGCTGGATGTGTGATGCTCGACAGTAAAAAAAACCTCTCTATCCCCACAAGTCTTTACTTCCTACATCATTCTTTCCTCATTTCCTCACTTCTGTAAGCCTTTCTGTCCAAATATATTGAGGTAAAGTTAACAGTTCTCCATTTGAGAAAGAATTTGCCTCTATTTAGAGATATCTTTTCTGTTTCTTGATATTGAAATGTTTTTAAAATCTCAGTGACAGTAGGTTGTGTGTGCTCACATACACTTAGTAGTTATTTGCTTTTTTAAGCAAGAATATAAGGTAGCACTGTAAAGACCACTTACTGGTCTCAACTTTGCTTTGTTAGTAGTGTGTGAAGGGAAAAAGACTGCACGTTCCTGCTCCAGAAGTCTGGTGTAGGGCAGCCATGGGCTGAAGGGGGAAAATAGTCCTTTTCTGGTGGCCTCAGAGTTGCCCTAGAGGAGGCCCTGTCTTGGGTCTCTTACTGCCTTTGTAAGGTTGGAGTCAATTTCAGATCAGGAATTGAGAAAGAGAAATAATGAGATTTTTGACTAAAAGACCTCAGAGAATGATCTATGGCAGCTTTTTAGCATTTTTTTATTTTTGTGAGGATGAAAGTTTCAGTATTTCTCTGCATCTCAGAATTTATCTCTTTCCTCCTCTTCTTAGTCCAGAAAAGCAAATTTGTTACTTCTTGTTGGTCATTTGTAAATAGGTAATGAGAGGGGGCTAAGCTATAAGATAAGTAGGCAGTACTCTTTTTACCCTGTCTTGATATTACTATAGCCTTTGACATTTTAATCTGTTGCTAGACTTTGAAATGAGAATATCCCCCTTCCTTTTGTTATCATGATATCAATTTAGGTGTTCGTTATTTACTGCAAAGTACTAAAGAAAGACAGCTTTGGGTAAAATGACTATGTTGGTTTTAACATTTTCAAATATAAGTCTTAAAATTTAAAAAAAAAATGTTTTTTCCTGTATCTGTCCTCTCCTGTTAAACTAGTTGAGTGGTAGGTTGTCAGGGAGGATCTTGAGTCTTCCACTTCTGAGTCCTGTTGTCATCTTTCTACCAGCTACCCTCATAGGGCATGTTCTGCATATGTTTTCATGAGTAAGTCATTCTTGTTGGTTTTGTCTGGTATGTTCATTGCTGTATACCCAATACTTGGAATAAAGCTTGATCTAGAGGAGATGCAGAGTAAATATTCCTGGAAAGTCTCTTGATGAACTGAAGGCAATGGTAGTATAATCTATTGAAACCTACAAACCACATTTCTTATTTTTTTATTACCACCATCAATAGGTGGTATCTCTTGGCTGGTGGGAGCAGATCTTTGCCCTTTACCAGTTGACATCCTAGTAGAACACTGATGTGCGCTGAAATAGTCAAAAACTAGGTTTCAAGAAATAAAAAGTCACTAACCTGATGATTTTCCCCTGCATAGTTACCCTTGAACAATTTATATAAGAAATACATTTCCAAAAAATATGCTCATATATTATTTTCCTTAGGTTCATGTGGATAAACTCGACATGTTTAGAAACATGCCGGAAATTCTTCATCACCTCACAACAGACCGTAACACTCAGATCCATGCGTGCCGGCACCCGAAGGTACTAGAGCAAATTGTTTTCTATTGCATTATCCATGGGAAACAGAATTTTAGGTCTAGAAGGAACCTTAGATATTCCATATTCTGGCTGCTGAAATTGTCATCATCAGAAACAGCAACAGAGGCCCCTGAAGACATTTGATTTGGATGGAATGCTAGTGGTTTTGAAGGAGTCATATTTAAACATAGTATCCTGAGAAAAATAGTCCCCTTATTTTTCAGCCTTTATAAAACACCTTTGTTACTTTATTCTCCAACTTTATTTTGAAAAAATGGGAGACTATAAGACTAAGAATACCATGCAGTCTTCATCTGTATTCTCCAGTCAGTACCTCCCCCTCCAACCTATTTGAGACTCAGTAGCAGACGGTTATGACTCTACCTTAAACCATCAACCTGTGTTGCTAGAGAATAAGGATATTGTCATGCATAAGCACAGTACTGCCCACTTTCAATTTGACATTGATACTGTATTATTGGATATTAGATGGTTCAAAATTGGATTTCCCTGCTTGTTCCAACATGGTCTTTCATAGTTTTCATAATTTGTGGAAGGAGGGATATCTGAGGTTTAATTAAAAATTACTCAATTCACTCATGCCTCTTTGGTCAGGGTTCCTACCTTTTGCTATACTTTCGAGAGTCCAGGCCAGATATTTTGCATCATGTTGCTTAATTTGGAATTGTGATCATTTCCTCATGTTTACAATTTTTTTCTCATGTCTGAAAACTTACCTACATTTGTTCTTGAGACCTTGCCCATAAACAGATAAATTAAAAATGTTGACTTGTTTTTCTACATATTTTCAAATCTCTTTTAGGCAGAGGAATATTTTCAGTGGAATAAATTACCTTGTGGAATTACCTCCAAAAATAGAATTCCACTCCACACAATCAGCATTAAGCCATCCACTATGTGGTTTGGAGAAAGAACCAGAAAAACAAATGTAATTGTGAGGTAAGAAAGCAGTGTTATAGGTCTTTTGAAAGATGTCTTGTTTTGAGGTAAATTGATAATAATTTAAACGCAATCTAGTCTAAACCCAAGAAGAGAATTGTGGAAAGTAACTTCTGAAATTTAACCTCTACTTGAATATCTAGTGACTAATGCCATCAGTCCATTTTCTGAGATATGCTCTAATTAGGTAGATGATGGAGACAGCCTGTGTCTTTCTTAGTGAGTTACAAATTGCTGTTATGAGGAACAGAAACCTTTGGTGGGCTAGAGGAGTACCTATTTCTCTATCATATTCTAGCAAAATTTCCTTAATATTGACTGTTCTTAATGTCAGCAACATATTTATATTTCTGGGAAGAGTTCCTCTTTGTTCCAGGAAGAAATTCTTGATTATAGGTGATGTCATTGAAATTGTCCAGACCAGAAATTGTCCAGAAGGCTCAAAATTAAGAACTTTATTTTGATAAGTGAACTTGTGTTTTGATTCCCCTCTAGGACTGGAGAGAGTTCATACAGAGCATGCTTTTCTTTTCACTCCTCCTACAGTGAGGTAAGAGGATCTCTGATTACTGATCAGACTTTTGTGGATTGAGAATAGTAGTTGCCCTGACTTCTACAGTCATTTCTTTTTCTACTATTTAACATTTACTGTGGTATTTACTGTAGAAATGCAGGGAGAATATCTCAGTGTATGAGATAAAATACAAAGACGCATAAAGTACACAGGAATTTACTGTTACCTTTTTTTAAACCTAAACATTGAATATGCCTCATTAAGGTTTTCTTCCCTTCTTGCATCAGTCTATTTCTAACTTCTCCACTTTAGTAGTTTTGTTCATCTATCATGAATGAATCAAAAAATCTTGAAGTACTACAGAAAAAAATCTCATTATGCCCAGCCTTAAGGTATTGTTCAGGTACTTGATCTTTTCCAAAGTTTGACTGTACCAAAGGCATTTAAAAAGTAGCCCTGGCAATGCAAAGTGACACACAGATGGTTGCAATACAAACCTTCTCCTTATGAATAACATAGTACAGTAGGATAGCTCATTGGCACCCAGGCTGGAGGGGGGGACTGTTGGAAAGCTGCAGGTATGGTGGTATACAGGGAGGATTACTGGCTTGAGCCTGAGGCACTCCATATAGAACAGCTGGAGCCTGAATTGACCAGGAGAAACATATGGGAGCACTGTGTGCTGTTATAATTAGAAAACCCTAAACACTCCATCAAAAGATATTAGAAACAATAGATGAATACAGAGCCGGACATAGTGGCTCATGCCTATAAGCTTCAGCCTATGAAGCAGCCAGGGCTAGGGATCGCGGTTCGAGTCCCGCCTGGGGCCCGTTGCGAGCCCTAGTTCCAAAAAAAAAAAAAAATAGCTGGGTGTGGTGGCGCGTTCTGTAATCCCAACTACCTGGGAAACTGAGGCTGGGGATTGCTTGAGTCTGTGGTACCCCGGTCAATGAGATCCTGCGGTTCCACGGGCAAAAATAGCAAGACCTAGTCTCCAAAAACAAAAACAAACAAACAAAAAAATAGATGAATACAACTAAGAGGCAGGTTACAAAATCAACATTTAAAAAAAGATAGCCTTTTTATGTACAAACAGGTAAGAAGCAAGTAAATTAATGCTTTGTTAATTGTTATTAATTCTATTTATAATTGCTTCAAAAAGAACTCTATACTTCAGAATTAACCTCTAAGGAAGGAAAAGATTTATACAGAAACTGCAAGATGTTACTAAAGGACTTGTATAATGACAAAAGAAAATGGATAGTTCATGCTCCTGGCTGGGAAGAATGAATCTAATAAAAGTTATTATCTTGCCTGAGATGATATATAATTTAATACCGTCACTATCAAAAGACCACCAATATTTCTGAAGGAAGCTAAAAAAAATACTGAAACTACTATGGCATCTCAAGTGGTCTCAAATTGCAAAAGTAACCTGGAGAGAAAAGATGTTACCTGACTTCAAACTAAAATATAAAGTGACAGTATTAAAAAATATATATATGTAGTTGGCACAAAAATGGATACATGGGTAAATGGAATAGAATTGAAAACTTGGAAATAGATTCATGTATATACCAACACTGAACCTATGATAAAGTAGCTATGACTATTATATGGGGAAACAGCAATCAGGAAAAGTGTAAAGCAACACATTAAACTTGGATTACTTGCTAACCATCAGTAAATTCCAAGTGGATTAAAGATTTAGATATAAGATCTGCAACAATGAAATATGTAGAAGAAAACATGGGTGACAGGTTCTATATCATCAACATTAAACATATTTTTGGTGACTCAACCCCTATGACAAAGGAATTAAAAACAAACAGTTGAGATTACCTAAAGTTAGAAAGTGAAAGAAAAGAGGATTGAAAAGACATCATGTTGAATGGGATAAAATATACAGTATATACTGAATAGTTAATATCTGTGATAACTATAAAAACTCATACTATTCAATGATAAAAAAATAACCAAATTAAGTAGGCTGCATATATAATCAGACAAGTCGCCAAAGAGGATCTCCAGAAGTCAGCAGACCTGAAAAAATGGTTTCTTTCAGTAGCAGATGTAAGTTAAAAGCAGATTAAGGTACCATCGCACACCTTAGAGATTGGCATAATCAAAAGAACTCCAAATGGTAGAGAGGATGCGGAGAGAAAAGAATGCTGTTACAGTGTTGATAGGAATGGAAATTGGTGCAATCATTACGATGAGCAGTTTACCTCACAAATCTGAAAATGGAAATGTTGTGTAACCTAGCAAGTCATCCCTGTTTATATAGAGCCAAGGAATATGAAGCCATCAACACAAAAGCCCATGTGTTCCAGTGTCAACAACAGCATTATTTGCAGTAGCTAGTACATAGAAGCAACCTGAATGTTCAAGAACAGATGACTGGATCTAAAAGATGTGTCTGTACACACCATGGAGTATCATATGGTCACAAGAAAAAAAGAAATACATTCAATTTCAACACCATGAAAGAGCTGGAGAGAATTTTATATAGTAAAGCAAGTAAAAAGAAAACAACAACAACAAATACTGGGCATTTACATTTACTTAGCAGACAAGTTGATCTTGGTTAGCAATTGACAGAGAATCAATTTGAAATACCAGTGACCATCGATCAACATGAGATGTCTGAGGTAAAGAGGGAGGGGATGGAAAGGAACAAGGGGATGTAAGGGATGGCAATGTCAAGACAAACATATAAACTCATATAAATCTGGGAAAAAAATTTTTTTCTGTTATTTGCAGAAAAAAAAATTGTCTGATGTACACATTCCCATTCTGCTCTGTGAACAGTTGTCCTTTCATATATCTTGCTGTCTAAAAGAACTTCCAAAGATTGTACTGAAATACTACCTCGTGCAAGAGTGATGAGTCCTGTGGAGGAAAAAACACTTGTACTAGATAAGTTCATTAAAGCAACTTTTATAGAGATATTGGTCATGACTTCAGTGTTAATGAGTTAATGATTATTAAATAAGGTGTTTTAAAACACAAAGTTGATGTTTTGATCATTGACAAAAATGCTGTGACTGGAACACACAGTAACCCATTGTCATAAGAGTCACTGCTCCTTACAAGTTGTGGTACAGTATTTGCCAGTTCATTGTTTGAGGTGATTTCATAGTACATACCTACTATGAACAATCAGAATTGACTGTGGATTATTTTTTTTAAAAGGGCATCAACTTGTATAGGTGAGAGAGGGGCAGTCCTTTATTGAGTGTATCTGGTCACCATGAAAAGTTCAATCTTTTCTGATGCAGGCTTTATCTTAGCCTCTTTATTCATATTTCCTTCAGAAGCCTCACATATCAGCCAGTCTTGCTGTCAGATTAATATTCAAATCATATAGGGTGTGAACAGGTAAATAATGGTTTCTGTTTGCATGCCTGCTCTGCAAGTACAGAAGAAATTGTTTATGAAAAATGTCTCAATAATGTATCTCCTTGTCTTTTCTACTGCTTAATTAAGGTAGCCATTTTATTTACATATGGATTTATTGATATGGGTTCCTTGTCTTTTGATTTGGTCCTTTATTTGGAAAACTCAAGTAATACCGATTACTTTGTGCCCCATTTGTAGATGGGAATAAAAATATCAGTGTTGTCATTACCAGCTTTGTAGTGGATAATTTTATTGAATATTTCATCATGTACCAAGTACTGATCTAAGCACTTTACATGCATTAACTTGACTTTAGGTAACTTTAGGTAACTTGACCAAGACTACAAACTCATCACTAATAAATAACAAAGCTGAAGCTTGTATGGGTTGTAGAGACGTTTTGAGTAACAGCAGCAGAGTTCCTTTGTTTAGTATTCTGAGCTTTGCAGAAGATCAAGGTATTCATGAACTTTTTGCTTGCAGTTTTCTTGTTTAGATGACACAAAGTCGTTAAGAACATATTAAGCAGCCTGGAAGATGCAGTCCTTTGGTATTGTTAACAATTATTTGTGGAAGAAAATGCAAATTATAAGGCCTTTGTATATTGTAGTATTTAACTGAATTCTAACTTCCTTGAAGGGGATTTGTTAAATATGGGTGATGGATCACCTTGGACAAGGAACTGATGTCGTATAGAGAGATACAGGATGTTTGAATCCTGTTAATTTCAATCCTTACTGTGGAACAGAATTACCTGAGGAACATTTAGATATACTGACTCCCATTGTGTTCAGTGTTAAAAATATGGATA
Organism: Uropsilus gracilis; assembly: GCA_004024945.1. Taxonomy (NCBI): domain Eukaryota; kingdom Metazoa; phylum Chordata; class Mammalia; order Eulipotyphla; family Talpidae; genus Uropsilus; species Uropsilus gracilis. The sequence goes on from PVHY01000913.1 coordinate 126,036, forward strand.
GGGCCTAAGCATCGGGTGTTTTTTCATTTGAGTCCCTAAGAGATTGTGGGCAGCCAGCACTGAGAATCGCAGCTATATGAGTTTTTGCTTCTCTCCCTTGACATATCTGAATTGTTTCTCTAACACCCATGTTTTTCACTATAATTGAGGTAGTTGATCCATTAAAAATTTTTTTCTTCTTAGATAAAAGACTTCTTGAGCTACATCTGTCCTGTGAATGCATATCCAAATGTCATTCCAGTAGGCACAACTATGGATAAAGTTGAAGAAATGTGAGTAACTACTGTGGAACTTCAGTCGTTGAGTGGGATGGATCTAGCAGATAGTTTTGGGCATGAAAATAGGAGCAAGGATGAAAATTGCTGTGACTCTAATTATGTTTCAGCTTGGAAGAATAATGGTGCTTTAGACAGGTATGTTAAATATAATGCTAAAACCTTCTGGGAATCTGTCATAAGGATGCAGCTAACAATGAGACTCTCAAAAAGGCGAACACACCCTCAAATATTATTTCTGTACACACTGTATTTTATCCTTATCATGTCTTAGTTTTTGGTTTATAGAACAGAGATCAAATTTGTGAGTCTTCCTAGAGCTAAATAAACTACAACAAATGTGGAAGGGGAGACAACTAGCTCTACTGTATCCCCTGAATAGCAGAAGGTGTCATGATTGTATTAAAGTTGTTTGGAATAGGAATTGCTTTCTGAGTTTTGCTTTCCCTCAGTCCTACAATTAGCTAAGTTATCTACTAGGTTATTTTTAAGTGCACTGTACCATATTGAAGGGATTAAACTTTGCTTTTTAATTTTTAATAGTTTAAAAGTCCCTTTTAAGTTTTTATAATTTCTTTAAGTGACACATCCCAGCAGCTTTCTAGAGGAAAAATATGTGTTCATTTTAGCTTAAAGCCTTTATGCCGGTCTTCCGAAAGTACGGAGCAAAAATATAAACCACTTGGAAAATTGAAGACAGCTAGAACCATCCACTTAGGATCAGGTAAGAAATGATGAGCCTGGGTTAAGAGGCATGGGTTTCACATTAACACTGCTTTTCAGAGTACTCTGGTCTGTCAAAGGTGCATTGGGGGAAGGTGTAAGGGGGACCCATGGTAACTCAGACTTAGCACATGGTGTCAGGGAATGCTGTCTTCCTGTTTTCAGCCTGCATAATCAGGAGTCAAATCTCTGTCACTTGTTTAAAACAAGAATGACAAAAACTGGGTCTATATTGAACATTGTTCTTAGCTTTCTGGAAAAATACTTTAAGGTTAGTATCAACCATAAGGAACATTAAACATTTCCTTTAAGACTCAAGTAAGTGCTAACAGTAATGACTTTTCTAGTAATTTCTGATCAGATTGATCCGCAGTGCTTATAAAAATGAATTTTCTTTATTTTTCTGCCTTCATTGCTACTTTCATTTTCCAGTGAAGAGTGGTGATAAGTTCTGAGGTGGGAATCAAAATTTCAGATACTGAGCAAAACTCTGCTGCTCTGTAGCAGCCAGAGTTCATGACTTTTCATTGCTTTGGTCAAGAGCCAATTATTGTACCATATAGCTGGTATGTCTTAATTATACTACAGACTACTAGTACTTATTATGCACTTTATGTCAAGTGTTCTATTAGGACCTTAACTATATTATAGTTAAATCTCAGAAAGAACCCACAAGGGGTGACGATCTAAATTTTACCTATAAGGGAGGCTAAGAGTATGAAGGTAAATCCCTCCAAAGTTCAGCAGAAGGTAAGTTTTTGTGCTGGGATTTGAATCCAGCTTGTCGTTCCTATCTCCAAGTTTTTTGTTTCCTCTCATTTAGAATTTAACTGAAAAAGCATTGAGATACCAATTCTAGGACTGACATAGCAAGCCTATTACTGGTATCTGAAAAAAAGGCAATTTGATTTTTGTTTCAGTAATTAAAATATTCTCTGGGGAAAATTCCATTAAATTCAAATGTTAAATCTATCTTGTAATGCATTGCTCATCCTTCTCATATACTTAGTTTTGTTTAGAAACTACTGAGGTTATTATTGATATACCAGAAGTTGACAGTTGAAGTATCTCTTTTGATATTTTTACATGTCATGTAGCTGAGAACATATAACCATAATTTAGATGAGAGTATGTCCCCTGCTGGGATTCTGATTGTGTTAACTCTAGTGACCAAACTGAGAAGAATTGACCTTGAACTTTCAGATTCATGATTATGGCATTATCTTTCCATTTATTTGTTTTCTTCCAACTTAAGTGTTTTGTAATTTTTATCGTATATGTCATACATATCTTTTGTTAATTGATCCTTAAATACATTTTCTGATACTGTTGTACACAGTATACTTTATTGACTATCAGTTTGTTTTTATAGAACTTGTATTCTTCAACTTTATTAATTCCACTTAATAGTTCTAGTGTCTTTTCTATAGATTTCATTGCATTTTCTATATATTTTGATGTCCATAAATAGAGTTTTACCCTTTTCTCTCCAATCTGGGTGCTCTTATTTCTTGCCATATTGAACTAGATAATTTCCATTACTACACTGAGTTAGATGTGGCAAGGGTGACATCACTACCTTTTTCTCAGTCTTAGTGGGAGAGCATTCATTCTTTTACCACTAAGTACATTAGCTCTAAGTTTTTCACTCATGCTTTTCATCAATTGGAGGAGAAAATTCCCTCTATTCCTAATCTGATTTTATCAGGAATGGTTTTGGATCTTACTAAATACTACGGCTTTTATTGAGATTAGTTTTTCTATTTTAGTTTATCAGTATGGTGGAATACATTTATTCCTTAAGGATTGTCAGTCTTGTATTTCTGGAATTAATCCCATGTAGTTGTGATATATTCCTTTTTAGATGTTGAGTTGCTAAAATTATGTTAAGTATTTACATTGTTCTTTTTTTAAAAAAACAAAAAATTCTATGATTTATTTAAAATTGAATAATGATGGCAAGTAAAAATTTCTGATGAGAACCAAATTCTTAATTTAAAAAAAAATTTATTATAAAGTTTATTCCAGTTGACAATTTAGGCCATAGACATGTACATGAAAATTCCATAAAAGGGATGAGTATGTGGGGAGTTAGGAGGGGTGGGGATAGGAGGGAGTGGTCAGGGAGGGAAGGTGGTGGGTGGTCCCCAGGGAATACAAAGATGTGAAACACATATATATAAAAAAATTAATTAAGAAAAAAAAGGAATCAGTACAATTTCTACGCTGGGGAGAAGCAGCTCTCCTGCCCGCCTGGCACTATGCAGATGGCTCTCTTTTTCTTGCTCCATTCCCTAATAACCCTGTCCTTTTTTTTCTTTTTTCTCTTTTTTTAAATTTAATTTAAAAATTTTTAATTTGCATATGTATGTATATTTATATTTATATTTATATTACATTATTCCATTATTGTGTACCCCGGGGCTTTCCCACTTCACTAACGTTTGTTAACCATCCTGATCTTTTGTGCTCTTCACCTTCCCCGCCTTCCCCCTCCTGGAGGTGGGTGTACTCACTGATGTCTGTTCTCATGAGATACTAATGCTTTCAGATCAGGGTCTAACCCTTATGACCTTTATTTCCTTCCTTCGAGGACCATCTCTGGATATAGCTATACTGGGAGTGACATATGGTAAATCTGTGCAAATACTCTCACACATTTGAATAAATTTTGGGTTAGATATATGTATACTTCTCAGCTTATGTAATGCTATTTAAAATTTCAACACCTTCATATTGAAACATACCATGATGCTGGTACCCATGGGTACCCATGAATCCAGAACATGGAACTGTCCAACTTAGAAATAGTACCAAGGGGAAAAAAAAAAAAAAACACCTTAATACTTTTGGCAAACTAGTGTAATCCACAACTTCAGGCCATATGGTGATTAGGATGAAATCAAATACAGTAGCTGGACATCTTACATCTCCTTCTCCAAAGGACTTAAGTCCTTTAGAGCAGAATAACTAGCTACCTAAACAGTTGTAAATAATAGAACACTGTATTTGAAATCAGGGATGAAACCTATCTAGTTTTTGATCTTTGTATTGTCATCCACCTCACTGATAAAAAGTGGGAACTGGATGATTCTTAGTGATTCACTTAATTTTAAAAATGTAGATTTTTTTTTAACTTAGCAGAACAGGAAGCTGCTATGTACAGTAACCTTGGGAACACTTAAATTTCCTAGTTAGGTTAAGTGCTATTTAGGAATAAGAAAATGTTTCTTCCTCAATTCTGTACCTTTTCATTTTCACTTATTACCATTCTCACTTATTTCATTCTCTAAGGATCCTCATTTGAAGAGGATCCCTTTAAAGAAAAAACCACAAAGTGGATTTATTCAGTGTTTTGGTTAAAGATACTAATGGATACATAGAGTATGTATCTACTGAAGCCTTGTGCACTTAGCTCTTGCTGGTGTAACTAATACTACAGACTGGACGATTTCTACAACAGACATTTATTTCTTAGTTTTGGAGGCTGGGCTTTCCAAGATCAGAGTGCCAGCAGATTTTGTTTCCTGGTTTGTAGATAGTAAGGTAGGTATGTGCTTACATGGCCCTTTGTGCACTTGATGGAGAACTGTCTTCCTTTTCTTACAAGAGCAGTAATCCTGTCATTAGATGCCTACCCTCAGGAGCGCATCTGAACCTAATGATCTTTCCCAAAGTCCCTGTCTTCAAATACCATTGGGTTTAAGGAGGGCTTCAAAATACAGAAATTTAACTTTATTACATGAGTCAAAAATTCAAGCAATTTGCAGACACATAATTCGCAAACTTCTACTGTATTCAGTGAGCTGATAAAACAAAAAACTACTAGGTCCTACTTTCAGAGATTCAGCAGACCTGAAATGGGATACAGAAAACTGTAGTTTTTTAAAAAGTTCTCTTAGTGATTCTAATGGTTAGCTAGGTTTAATGACCAGTTTTATTTAGGAAATTCAAATCTATACTCTCAACTTAGAGTCTGGCATTATAAGAAATTGAAGGATGATAGTTAAATTGTTCCATAAACCCTAAGAATAAGAACAATATAACTTCTCTATTTACAATTCCATGTGTTAAAGTAGCTAAAATGCTACCAATTGAATTCTTACTTTTAAAAGCACAAATTGGCTCTCCACATTGTTTTCTTATATACCTTTTTTTTTTTCTTTTTGCATGTCCCACAGAGGAAGAGGAAGATGATCTTTTTGATGATCCTCTGCCAGTACCTTTAAGGCACAAGGTTCCAAACCAGAAAACTCTGTATCCTGAGGTACTTCCAATGACTGCAGTGTCACAAAACCAGCCGGAAAAACTGAGACAAAGTACCGTATGCTTCAAAGCGGAAAGTGTACAAACATCTCTTTGGGCAAACTTTGTGGATTGTGAAGAGTCCAACAGTGAAAGTGAAGAAGAACTACAAATCTCAACTTCATCTCAAGGAGATCTGAATCCTGTCACATGTCACCAGCAGAAGACTAATGTGGAAGTACCACAATGGGAAGTATTCTTTAAAAGAAAAGATGAGGTCACAGACGATGGTTTGGAAAACTGCCTTTCATCCACAGAAGCAGGGGCCTCCCAGTCACCAAAGCTTTTCAGTGACTCCGATGGGGAATCAACTCACATCTCTTCTCAAAATTCTTCTCAGTCCACACATATATCAGAACAAGGAAGTCAAGGCTGGGACAGCCAATCTGACACTGTTTTATTATCTTTACAAGATAGAAGCAGTGTAGATATTACCTACTTGAACAAATGTGGCCACAGACCAAGAATCAAAGAGAATGCCCATGCGTCTCAGATGGAAAAAAATGTACTTTGCCCAGAGGATACTTACTCTGACTTGAAAAGTAGAGATAAAGAGGTAAATATAGTTCCTACTGTTAAAGAACCAACGACTTTATGCAGTGAGAAAAAAACACCTCATGAAAAATTGTTGCTAAATCCCAGTATCAAATCAGATTCACAGAGTTCCTCTGATTTTGAAATTCCCTCAACACCAGAGGCTGAACTACCTAAACAGGAGCATTTACGATATTTATATGAGAAGCTGGCAACAGGTGAGAGTATAGTAGTTGGAAAAAGAAAACGCTCACTCTCAGATAGTTAAAAGTTAAAAACATTTCATTTTAGAGTAACAACTGAAAAAACTTACACAAAGAAGTATTGGTCAGAACCATAATAAATGAAAACAATGTTAAAAACATTTTTTATAACCTAGTCGAAGGCAGTAAAGCGGGAAAAGAGGGACAAAAAAGAAAAAAAAAAGATAAAGTAGAACTAAGTTGAAACATCAATATATCAATCATTACATTAGATAAAATGGTGAATAAAAAGTTGGAATAAAATAATCCAAATATATGCTGTTTAAGCAACTTACTTCAAACAACATAGGTGGATAGGTTTTAAAATAAAGGACTTAAAAGACGTGCTATAACATTAAAAGAAATGGCAATGGCTACATTACTATCAAATTCCTAATTATAAAAGATCCATTTGACCAATTCACAGTTCAGTATGTATGCACCTAACAGGTTTAAAATATACAAAGAAAAACTGAAAGAATAAGCTGCACAATTATAGCTGGCAACTTTAGCACTTTCTTCTCAGTAATGTAATTACAGAGACAGCAGGAACAAAGATGAACTGAACAACGCCATCAACCAACTGGATCTGACAGCCCATTCTGCCTGAACACAATGAAATACATAATATTCATATCACATGAACTTCACCAAGACAGACCTTATCCTGGGTCATAAAAATACTTCAGATTGAAATAATAAATTTGTATATTCCTTTATAAAAGAGGACTTGGTTTTCTCATTATTCCAGAAGTAAATGTTCCATTCCCAAACATGAAAGGTTAATATTTTTCCACTGGCATTGGGGAAAAAATTGGACAGTGATCTTTAGACTTCAAGTTTCAGTTTAGAAACTGGCACAGGAAGCATGAGGAAAAGTAAAGAAACTGGCACAGGAAGCATGAGGAAAAGTAAATGACATGGTTAAGGCAAAGGCTGATAAAAGGGCTGAGGCTGACATACCTGATTTACTCTTTTCCCCTGTGATGACAATTACCTAAATTCAATTTGTATAAAAATCACTGGAGGGAACCAAGCAGGGACTGCAAACCATTGGCCGACTAGCTGTAATTACTACTGGCTTATTAGAGACTCTCATCAAACAGTTCATTTTTCATCTACAGTTCTAAAAATCACATTTCATTATCATAAACCATGTAATCAAATATAACCATATACTTTTGCATATATTCAGATACTTAAGATGTCATAATAGTATAGTGCATGATACACGGTGGGTATTCAAATAGATGCCTGTAAAAGCTTCTGAATATATTGACATTTTATAATCGTCAATTTAATATTTCATACTGACAGTTGTGAGTCTGGCATAATTCTGGCTGTATGATGAATTCAGTAATTTTAAGAGTAGTTTAGTAGCCCTGTACAGTGGTGCATACCTATAACCACAGCACTGGGAGGCTGAGGCCAGGGATCACTTGAGTTTGCGGGTTCAAAACTACCCCTAGCAACATAGTGAGACCTAGTCGCTAAAAAATAGCCAGGCTTGATGGCATATGCCTGTAATTCCAGCTACCTGGGAGGCTGAGGCTAGGGATTGCTCGAGTCCGTGGGTTCGGGACTACCCTAGGCAACATAGACCTAGTCTCAAAAAGTTTATAGTACAGAATATTAACTGTTGGTATTTATGGTGCTGTCACAATGTTCCACTTAAAAAGCCACCTTTGAGGTAGACACATTAACCCCATTCACAGCTGAGGCTAAGGCGCAAAGAAGCTATTAGTTCACATGGCTATTAAGAGGTGAAGTCAGAACTCAGACACAGGGAATTCATGCTCTTAATTGTAATGCTCTATGTTGCTTTTCAAAGCATAAAGTTGGGTAGGATTAATTATAATGGCTGCTTGATTTTCACTTCAAGAACTGTAAAGCATCAATGAAATAGTGGGGGAAAAGTTTCAGAATGCCAAGATGTATTACAAGAAACCCAGTAGTTTGATAATGTCTTTCAGAGGTTAATAGTAGATAATGGTTTTTAAAAAGTTTGCCTGGAGTTGGTTTAATATTAAAAATTTAGTTTATTTCCTACCATCTGGGTGAGCTTGTGCACATCATTATTACCTAACCAGTGTCAATCTCTTGGTGTACCATGGGGACAACATACCACAGCCTCATAGATACATGAGATGTATGTGAGTACATATGAAGGACTTTTGACTTGCTGAATGAATATGCGCTCTAAAAATTCCTTTGCATGTCAACGGAGTACTAAGTACTCAAAACATTTTGTAAGTATTCATCCATGCTTTACTAAATGTAAAATTCTACTTTAATAATTCAAATGCATGAATCATGACAATGATAAACTTTTTTTTACCAGGAAAGTAACATATACAAACCTTTGGTTAATCTCAACAGCAGACTGGCAGGAATATATTAGTAATTTTCTGCCTCACTTGTAGCCTTATTGGAAATGGCAGTAAAGTGTTCAGAAACAAAGCAAAGTCATGATAAATAGAAAATCAAAAGCAAACTAAATTTATTTTAACTAAAGAAAAATGAAGTATTAACAAAGTTAGATACAGCTGGGTTTGCATTCTACTGAGATTACCACTGGTGTTACCAATCCTCTTATGTAAATATGAAAAAAATATATAACATGGATCAATTTACAGTTTAAGTTTGATCTAAATACTGTCCTTTTATACTTGCTTTATATTGTAAGAATAGATTTTTAAAAAATTAGGAAAGTAAAGGAATCTAAATGTTGGCTTAAAATAGTTAAGGCTCCTAAGAACTTCAAGTTTCTATTATTTTGCTATTTAAGCCAGTTTTTTATTACAAAGGGTAAAAAAATAATTAAAAGCTCAAAGGTTCATTGCATTTCTATTAAAAGGACAAAACAAGTTTACTGATGAGTTATTTTCCTTTTGCCCTCTAGTTTTACATTTCTTTAACACATAAAGGAGACATCAAACAGTAAGACACTGACTTTAAGAAAAATGTTTGAAAATTACATCTTTAAACCTTGTGAGAATGATCATTCAAAGTAAACTTTGTCACTGGGAGGAACCTGTTAATTTGTGACCCATTCTCACCACTCATTTGTCATAAAGAAAACATAAATGGCACTGAAAATGTATTTTTCCTCAACACTGGCCAATTTTGGTTAGCAGATAATACTCCTGAGGCTCGATCAGGTAAACAACTAACCCTACACTTATCAAAGAGCAAAGTCAGGTGGTAATATGAATAATGCAGTATAGCTTTTGTGAGCTTCTCTCACAAAAGACATTAAGGATTAATAAATTATTTGAAGTGATGCATTCCTGAAGTCAGTTCAATTTTAACTAAACTTATTTTCAGCCATTAAATGTAGGGCATGAGCTTAGGTAGAACTTAATTAGGAATACAGAAAGTTAGTAGATGTATTTGTATTTACCTTTATGTTGACATTATGATTATAAACTCCAGAATAAGAGATGAATGTCCTTATTGACATTTTACAATGCGGAGGAAAAATATATACATTTCAGTATATTTCAAGTAATAAAAGGACTTAAAATTCACTTTGGCCAACACAAGTTTAGCTTTATCACATTTAAAAAGTTCATGTATAAAATTTCACTTCAATATAGATTACTTTTAAAGATGAGTCTGAAGCTGGGAGTGGTGGCACACACCTTTAATTCCAGCCTTGGGAGGCTGAGCCTAGGAATCACTTGAGTCCATGGTTTTGGTTTTGAGACTACCCCAGGCAACAAAGTGAGACCTAGTTTCAAAAAATAGCTGGGCATGGTGGCATGGGCCTGTAATCCCAGCCTTAGGAGACTGAGGCTAGGGATCACTTGAGTCCACAGGTTCGGGACTACCCCGGGGCAACATAGTAAGACCTAGTCTCTAGTCTCTATTTAAAAAAAAAAAAAAAAAAAAAAAAAAAAAAAAAAAAAAAAAAAAAAAAAAAAAAAAAAAAAAAAAAAAAAAAGACGGGTCCTGAAGAAAATATGAACATGATTAAATTTGATGGAGAAAACATGTTAAAACTTTCTGCAATTCAGAAGATGTAATGTTAATATACTAATATACTGTTTCAAACAATTATAATTAGCTGCAGCTTTCAGGGGTATCCTTGTTTTATTGTTTAGAACAGAGGTGCTCAGCATGGATTTCCTAATTTATGTTATTATGAGGGGTCCTTAAAGAGCACCATTTCCTGGCCTGGCATGGTGGCATATGCCTGTAATCGGCAGCCTAGGAAGCCGTGACCAGGGCCAGGGATTGCGGTTCGAGTCCCGCCCGGGGCATGTAGCAAGACCTAGTTCCAAAAAAATATAGGTGGGCGTGGTGGTGCGCGACTGTAATCTCAGCTACCTGGGAGGCTGAGGCTCGGGATCGCTTGAGTCTGTGGTACCCCGGGCAATGTGAGCCTGCAGTTCCATAGGCAAAGATGGCGAGACCTAGTCTTAAAAAAAAAAAAGAAAAGAGCACCATTTCTTACCTGGCACTCCAAAACCCTCCTAGATCCCACTGTACTGACCTCTAAAAGCAGCAATGGTTGGGGCACGGTAGAACTTGAAAGCTTTTGGATATCGTTTTTCTACAGGAGTCAAAAACCTTTTAGAATTATTGGTCGGATCCCCTCGTATGAAATCAAACTAAAGTTTTTTACATTTAATTTTATATATTTCTGTATCACTGAGATCTTTAACTGAAGTAGAAAATATAATTCTCTGCCACTTGTTTCCTATACAAGAAGGGTGAGAAGTAGGTAAACAGGAATGACAACATAATAAGAAAAAAGAGCTTGAGTATTTGACAAAGCTGAAGTAAATATTTCTCTAAATTCAAGGTATATGGCAAGTGAAAAGTTTATCTTAGCAATTGTTACATAATCATTTTACCACACACTGAAGGAAGCATCTCTACTCACTTAGGCTTCTTACCTGTGTTTATACTGTTTTGGAAATAGTTTTTCTTCCAAGTTTGGTATCTCACACCAAGTGTATATTCAAATTATTTTATGTGACTTTATATTTCTCTCTTAAGAAACATTAGATCGTCATCTGGTCAATGGTGAGAAACATGGATTGTAATTAACATGGTATATTATCTTGATAATATGAAAAGAGACCCAAATATTAAAGTTGTTTTTTTTTTTTAATAGTAAAAAAAATCCCAAATATCAGGTCTATTCCTGAAAATTCAGTTGAGGTAACCTCTGCAAGTCACAGCTCCACATTTGCACACAGTTCTGACCCTCTTTTTGGCTGGGATGTGGTCAATAGAATCTGAAGATGTATCTCCAGAACCTGAATACATAGGGGAAAAAATACAGGAGAGTTAAGACAACTTGGAAAGAATTTAAAAATTTCCATCAGTTTTAAAGTAGCTAGCAAGGTTGCTTACATATCAAGACCATTATAGAAAGTCAACTTCTAAGGAAATCTAAATTCCTTTTACATATATTTATAAAAGAAATGTTTTAGGAAACAACCAATATCCATGAAACTGTACTTGGAAACCATACCTTTCATTTGATAATCAAAAGTGAGTTCTTCTCCAGCATTTATGGTTCTTGTGGAAAATAATGCTATTCGGGGAAGACGAGTATCGAGGTTATCAATGAATACGTTGAACACTTGAAGATTTGGGTCACACTAAAAAGGAATATTAGAACCATTAAGTAAAAATGATGTGAACAAGCTCTTCTATATGCCATATGAAACCTTTAATTTACCAGAGCATTAATCTTTAAGTTATATTGGAAATTTTGTTATTTAATGCTTAGAAATTTTCGAAGCACATACTTTTTAAAAAGATTTCACTTACAGAAATTCTCAGGCATGCATAAAACCAGAGAACATAAATTCACTTGTGTCCATCCTGTAGCTTCAACAATTTGCCACTCTTGTTTCATCTAGTCCTAACTTTTAAATATTTTTAGATAACTGTAATGTAAAGCTCATATGTCATTTCATCTGTAATTCAGTTGGCATATTTAAAGAACTAGAATTTTTCAAAATCAACCAGCACATTAGAACTCAAATTTCCTACTCTATGGGGTTTCATTAAACTTTTATTTGAAATTGTTCAGTATTCTGAGAACTCATCACCTAATTATGGAAAATGCAAGAAAGATTCAGTGAATTACACAAAGAAATTAAAAGTGTTTAACTGACCTTGAATGAAATACATTTTAAGTGTATTTCTGACTTGACATTCCAAAGAGGGGATGAGAAAGTCTGACATTTTACTACAAATCATAAACTAGCTTCTTGGCATGAAATCCATAACAATTTTAACATGGTCTGCTTTCCTTACATGGTCAGCTAGCTATCTATCTTACTAGGCACATTTTCCTTGTAATCTATAAAATGGAGACTGTCAATCTGACACTAATTTATACTACATAATGATTATTACTACTAAACTCTTATTTCGAGAATAGTTTTTACAGTATGTAAAATTCTGGGAGTTGAGGTTGCAGCTTTATTCTAGATTCTTTTCAAACAACTGAAAATCAAGGAGAATACTAATTTGTAATTTAGAAAAATAGCCCTAACTACTTCAATATTCTACACATTATTAACCTTTATAAAAATGTTAACATATTTAACTTTTAAGAGAATATGTCTATCTTTAGTTGTACATCCTAAAATCTGAACTTGATCTTAGCCTAAAGGCCAAGAAGTGCTATACATCCTAAAATCTAGATGCTAATGTCTAAAAGAAACTCATATAGCTGGGATTCTTAACTTTTTACCACTTAAATTACTTGCTCATTAACTTCCACATTCTATATAAGGAAAATACTACATTTTAAAATTGGAAAGTTAATACTTTGGAAATCTTAAAAGGTCCCACAGTATAAATTATTGCTCCACTATGCAAAAATCAGCAAAAACAGTACTAAATTATTAGTGCCTATCTATAAGTATTTCTTACACTGTGATTCACAAAATGAGACACATTTCCATAGCGAGCTGCATCGACTGTGAATTCATCAGATTCATAGTCCAGATCAAAGAGATATGTGATTCCTTTGTTGTCATATAATTGGCCCCGTCTTTCAGCTTCCTCACTTGTGATTACCTAAAAAAAAAAACTATTATATAGTTATTGCTGAATTGAAGAAACATTCATCCATAAATTAATACGTGTTTCCAAAGAAATTTCAGTGCCATCAAAATAAACATTCACACAAATTTGAAAGAAAGGACAAAGAGATGAGGACTACAAGGGGAAGAAAAATGGTGATGCAAAAGACTTAGGATTGTTTAAGTAGACATTACGATAACCTGATAATGAAGCTGAAACCATAATTATCAAAATATTCAAAAGCTACATAGCTATATATAACTATAGCTCCCTGTAGGACTTATCTGCACATAGCTCTCTCTACCAAGTGCTCGAGTTCAGGAAACTGAAAATGAATCATGGTGTCAATCAAGTTTAGCTGCTACATTAGCCAAACAAACAAACAAAAAAAACCCACAAATGGGGGGGGGGGGAGAACAATTTGATTATATAAGCTCTAATAGTCTGAGTGATTACTAATCTGCCACTGTCTACAGGTTTAAGGACCAAAACAAGTCTAATTTAACCTCAGAATTCTAGATGAATATATGTATAATTATAGATGATCCAATTCCAAACAACTTTTAAAATCAGTCAGATTTGACAGCCCTACATATTAGTCACACTTATATTTTCCACCCATCACTCAGCTCAGGCAGTGTGGTGCAGGAGTGGCATGCACTAAGTTTGGAGCCTTGGTTTTGAATCCCGGCTCTCTACTACTCTGACCTTGTTCAGTTGTCTGTGCCTCACAATCTTATACCTCAGAGTTGTTGAGAGAACTCTTGAGTTAATAAAGTGCTTAGAATATTATGTGATACATGGTAAATGTTATTTTGTATATACAGTAGCTTTATAAAAATAAATTTGTCAGAAATGATAATTTAGAGAATGGTCTTTGTTTCAATGTATATACAAAAAGTCTGGGTTTTCTTATGGATGCAATGTACATGTAATAAGAACAAAATAAATGAAAATAATAAACATGTAAAATGTACATGCTTGACAATACTTACCCAGAATTGATCTACTTTACAGTATCTTTCATGTTGATAGGAAATTGATTCTTGCCAACTGTATTTACCCATTACTGGATTAATGAATGAAGTAAAATATATTTTAAAAGTTTCAAAGTCAGCTTCAAAGTCAGGAAGTATTAGATCTGATTTTCCTCTTAGACCTTGTCTGTAAAAACAGCTGTCATGTTTTAAGATTTACAAATGCCAATTTTAATGACTGATTTCATTTACTACTTTTGTTCTTATTCAAAACTATGCCAGTGAACTTTTCTTTCAAATTTGAAATTTCTATTTGGGAATGATATTAAAATTGAACAATTATTTAAGATAAAATGGGAACTTTCAAAAGCATAAACCTTAGGTGCACATTAAATGGTATGTGGTAAGTTGAACGTACCTCTCCAACGTATTCCATAACAAAACTCCTTCTTTTAATCTTCACAAGAGTTTTTACACCCCAGCCACAGCCATTGCTAGTTCGAAAGATGCAAAGTGAATATGGTGTGCCTTTTTGTACAATCCTATTGGGACAATCTGGCCCACACTGGCACCTTGAATTGCATTCATAAATGGGGGTGCCAGGTGGGATTTTAATTTGTTGGTTTTTATTATAAGCCAAAAGAACTCCAGCTTCGGCAGGACAACATTTCTCAAAGAAGCAATCTGTGCATGAACAGCCAAAAGTAGCTTCATTTACTAAGCTGATTCCAGGGGCTGGTTTGTATTCATTTATATAGTAGAAGTCTGAAGGTGGGCCCTCCAAGTCCACAGTATTCTCAACAAAAATCATCCCTTTATGATTCTTTCTTCTGTTGAGTTCATCTTGCCATCTCTGCAGCGCTACCCTCTGTTTAGCCTTCTGCACAATGTATTCGGCAACAGCAGGCCTCAAAGCCTTGTTATTGTCTTTTAGAGTCATTGCTTTGCCTTTCTTTACCTGAGATAAATAATTATGCTTGTCTTTAGAGAACTGCTGAAGTAGTAATGGGCACTTGAGATTTTGCAAAGGTTCCCAAGTATTTGTAGATTCTGGCCATCCTTTCCATTTTACAAGATAATATTCCATATCCTTAAAATATAAGAGAAAATGCAAATCAGATTACAAAAATAATTGTCTAAAATAACTTAGTATCTAAGAGTATCGTATTCATCATCATTTTAAATAAAATTTAGAATCTAAAGTTATAGGCCTTTACTAAATCAAATACAAATAATAAAGAAAACCATTTTTTTTATATTACATAAAGGATGTACAGAATTCAGGTGTGCATAATACTTATCATAGGCTGAAGACTTGCACCTGTAGGAAGAGGTTCTAAAATTGCTGAGATTTTTACCCAACAGTGACTAAGTTACATACAAATCTGATCATGTGGAAAAGTCCCTAAACTGTTAATGTATGCTATGACAGTGGCTTATGTCACAAATGTCAACTTTCTCTAAGGAGGTCTACACTATACATGGTTACAAAGGGAAGTTCTGTTTCTAACATCATGGGTACACATCCCTTAGATACTCTAGAGATGGACTGTCCAATACAGTCGCGCCTAATGGGATGTAGATAGTCTGAAATACGGCTAGACTGAGTTGATATGCACTTTATGTACATTATACACTGAATTTCAAAGACTTAGCACAAAGGAAGAATGTAAAAAAAATTTTAACTTTCAAAAACGACTGATGTTGAAATATTTTGGATTAAATAACTGAAAGCAATTTCATCTGCTTTTTATTTTGCTTAATGTAGTCAACACAAAATTCTAAATTCTACTTATATAACTCCTATTTCTTTTGAACAGAATGCTTACCTTATTTAGACTCACCCAAGATTGGATTAGGAGTGAGGATTCAAGTCACCAAAATTAAATAATCTGATTGTCTATTCAGACAATGGTCACCATGGTACTAGAATCCTGCCTTCCTACCCACTGACTTAACTGTTTTCTTTCCTTTGAGTTAGGCAATACCATGTTAAGTACCTCTGAAAAAGGTATTTAAGTGTGCAAAGTTTGTATAATAAAATTTTAATCTCAATGTTTTTCTTTTGTTCTTTGAAATAAGTAACATGTACCCATGTGCCTTAGGGTAAAAATGCCTTTTGAAATATGGTAAATCCCTAGATATTAGCAAAACAATTGGGATGCATTGCCTTTTTCCTAAAATTTTTAATTAAGTTTATAGTATTATAAAACTTATGAAGTAAGAATACTCATGATAATTGTTTTACTATTCATGATTTATTACTGCCACGTGACTTAGAGGAGGTCTGGGACATGTGATAGTAATACATGTTGCTGCTCCATGAGCTGGGCTGAGACAGCTCAGCAGGAAAAGGTGTCACCTTATTAGTAAGTAGACTTATTTTTCTCCCAACTGTATCTCATTTTTACTACATGCTATTTAATAAACAATAAAGCTTGTGAATTAAAAGAACTGCTTATTTATGAACAATGATCAAAATAGTGTTTCAAAAATGTAAATTACAGCATAAGGATATGTACCAAAATTATACTCCCATTGAAATATAGTGATTCTGGAGGGGAGGAGGGAAATATATATATATAATATAATAATATATATAATATAATATATAACATATAGTATATAATATATAGTATATATATATTATATATATAATACACACACACACCTAAGTGTTAGATTGACTAAGATGTAAAATGGATTTTTTTCATCTTGTCAGATAGTCACTATAATTTGGAATTGTTATACCAAATATTTGCTCAATGATGAGATCCACCTGTCAGTATCTAATGTATCAGTTCTTCATAACAAAGATTTTTAATTTTTCTGATTCCAAAATAAAGCAATACACCCCAGAATCCTCTTTTTTTCCCTGACAGTTTTTGTTACCACAGTCCTGATATGCCAAAAGTTGCTAGCAAACAATGAAAGAAACAAGCACTGGCCACAAGTCAGATGATTAAGCTAAATTATCACTTAAAACTAAAAACACCAAGCCGCTAAAATTTGCCTGTAAATATTTGGTTTAATGACAGTCACTTCCTTTTTTAGTGACCAAGTTTTATATTTTAATTTCTTTGGTACCTACTTCTACTTTATGGATATGAAGATGCTTCTAAAACATGAACGTCTTTGGCAAAAGTATAGAAATATTTGTAATATTTTATTTCTACTTTGTAGACTTGAATAAATATATTTTACTTTTAATATACCAAATGGTAATTCCATTTTGAAAAATAAGATAAACCTCAACACAGGAAAATCAGTTTGACTTAATAAATTCAATTAATACACTAAAATTCAAAAAAAGTAAAAAAGTTAATAAGCCCCATGTATTGATACACAATTTGATATGCAATCAACTCTTGATTACCTATCGAAATGGAGTACAGTCATGAAAATTATTCCTAAATCACTCCTGTATAGTTTGAAATGCATCTTAAGAATTTTTTCTTACATTTCCCCCACTATGTTGGCTTAGCTTATATTTAAATATCTTAGTATTTCTAATAAATATGTGAAGAGTTTGGTTATTAGAGGGTTTGAAGAAATGTATTACTAAAATCTCATTTAGAAGAGGCGATAATATGTGAAATAGCAATTAGGAACAACAATGCAAGGCCAAAACTAGATAGCAAACACCACTAGCATATTAAGAGTGGAGTCAGTATAGGTCAAACCATCAGAAAAGGGCACAGAGAAAGTAAAACAATCACACTAAAAAAGATCAGGAAGGGGACAGGGCAAGTGGTATGAAAAACATGAGCAAAAACTTGGCGCTAAGATGCATGAGATAGCAAGAAAACAGTGAAGAGATGACTTTGCTAGTTTTAAGGTTCAGAAACAGAAGCAAAAAACAGTAATGGTGAGGCAAGAGCAAATTTTAAAAAGTCTTGAACACTTGGCTGAGGCACCTGAACTTTGGTTTAGGCTTTTACAATTCTTAAGAAATGATGGTGTGCCTTGGGGAAGCTGCATTAAGTACAAATGTACTTAGCTCCATCTTGCTTATTAGGGACAATTTCACCAATCTTCTAATGGCCAAGTCAACACTCTAGCCCTTGTCTTACTTTGATATCAGAACTTTCCATTCTTGTTCTCTTTCGGCCTTTGGTGAGACGCAGGGCCATCAAAAACAATACAGACTCTGAAAGTATTCTCCTTGGCCCACTTTTAATACTCAACAAATATTTACTCCTTCTGAAATGCAAAGAAAGTTAAGGGCCATCTCCAAACAAAGTCACATATATATACTTGGGTAGCTTCATGATATTTGGATTCCAGACTAAGAATTAAATTAAAATGCCCTCTGAGCAACCTCTTACTTCCAATGGGTTTACTGATACACTGATGACTCCCCAAATTTTATCTTCTACAACCCTGTATATACAGTATCCTACACTAGATGCCCAATAGTTTATTAAGTCAGCCCATCTACAGGGAACCCACTACTGTTTTTTCTAAACAATGTTTTTCCGGGTAGTCCCGATCCCATGGACTCAAGTGATCCCTAGCCTCAGCCTCCCAAGGCTGGGATTATAGGCACATGCCACCATGCATGGCTATTTTTTTTTTTTTTTTTTTTTTTTTGAGACTAGATCTCGCTATGTTGCCCAGGGTAGTCTCGAACCTGCAGACTCAAGTGATTCCTAGCTTCAGCCTCCCAAGACTTGGACTAAAGGTGAGCCATTGCGCGCAGCTTTTTTTCTGTATTTTATAGTGGGTAATTCTAATTCTTCTATCTAGTCACATAAATTGCAAACAAGAAGGTCAATCTCAATTCCTTTTCCTCAATCCACGTTTCTTTGGATACTTCTTGTCTATTTCTTTTACTGTAGTTCTAGTTGTTTCAGGATCTTAATTTCTGCCTGGATTATTACATTAGTCTCCTAATTTATCTTGCTTCCAGACGAACAGCACTCTCAATGCAGACTTCTTTACTAAAATTTACCATTTTCTCATAAAAAGAAAAAAATTCCTTTCTTGGTCATTCTGCTATTTCCTCCCTACTGGCTGAGGAGTTAAGTACAAACTTAGTATTACAACAAAGTCATTCTTGATTGAATCCTTGATTTTCCTCTGGTTCAACCCACCAGTATGGTCCTAAGCGTACTCCACCCTCTAGCAACATTAAAATGCTGCTGATACTGATGAGTAGGCTTTTTCATAATTTCTGCTGCTTTGTATACAAAATTTTAATTACTGCCTCTTCTAAATGCCTATAAATACATTTCACTCTCATCTTTTTATATGTTAGAGAACCTACTAAACTTTAAACCTCAATTTCTCCTGCCCTTCTTGCCCAAGGAGGACTGATCCTCTTATGTTCACATATTTAATTAAATTATAAGTCATTTGTGAGGAGAATCTTACTCTTTGTATTATCAGAAAGGAGCATACTTGCTTCCTATATATCTTAGACTGACTGACTGTTTTCGAATGTATAACAAAAAATGACAACCGACATATATGCAGAATAAAATCACAGTAACTAAATGACTCCTGAAATACAAGATGCTAGACAGGGGATAGTAATTAATGGTTTCTCAATACTGATTCTGTCACTGTCTATAGTTAGGTGGTAGCAAGCACAACTCTTTAAACAATTCTATCTTCCCATTAGCTAGTTTCTTGTTTTCTTCTTTTTCCTGTACGTTTTGACATGATCATAATATCAAATATTAGTAGTAGAACAGGTTGGATCTGATTTGGAAAATACCAATCTTGTGTGGTAACACAATTTGAGAACTATTATGGTCACTGGGAGTACTGGAGTTTCATGCTAGTAACTAACACAGTAAAACTGTGAGACCTGGATTAGATAACCAACGCTCACACAAATGAGACACATGAGGTTGATGAAGTCCTTTCTTGGGGCTCCACATTTTTGATCTCTAAAACTCAGGTTTTAGTCTAATGATTTCTATACTATTGTAGTTACAAACTACTTGACGTATAATTAGTCTTTTGAGAATATTAATCTATTGTTAGAGGTGGACTAGTACACATCATGTTAGAGGTGGACTGTACACATCATGCAATATAATGGTGGTTCTAGAGACAGAGTTACCTGGATATTTTAAGAAGTCAAAGCTCTGAGTAGTATTCCTTTCTTGCCTTAGTTGACCACAAGGAGTCTTATCAATGTAAAGTGGGGTTTGTGTTCTTCACTAGACAAAGAAGGTTAACAAAAAACATCCCTAGTTTTGTCAGAAAATTTTCCATATGAATGAGTGAATGTCAGAATATTACACAGAAAAAACACAGTACTACTACAATTTATGTCTTTTAAGTTCAACAGAATCTCCCCATGAACTTCTAGTAACAACCCAGTTGTTCTAGAAAAAATTCTTTCCATTTCCCAAGTTGAGTATTTCAGATCTTCTTCACTTTGCTTAATTCCCTAATCCTTTCCTCCCCCATTCTTTCCAGTACCACATGCCATTATTCCCAAAGAGAAAACAGAAACTGCCAGACACAAATTCCATTCTACCTTTTCATGGACATTTAACTACAGAAAGTGGATGCAGACACGAAAAAGATATACTTCCTCTATCAATGATCACTCCTCCTGTATCTTCCATTTTCTCCTGTTCTGATTCTTACTATCATTTTAGCCTCCTTTATTTTTTAAAAGCAAAGTTAAACTGAACCTCTTTTGAGCCTGACTAGGTAAGGAATTGCTAAAAGATAGTGATAAATTACTAAAGTAGGA
The DNA here is from genome assembly GCA_004024945.1 of Uropsilus gracilis. Classification (NCBI taxonomy): domain Eukaryota; kingdom Metazoa; phylum Chordata; class Mammalia; order Eulipotyphla; family Talpidae; genus Uropsilus; species Uropsilus gracilis. The sequence continues at coordinate 146,869 of PVHY01000913.1, forward strand.
AGACCAGAGAATAAGATCATAGGGGTGGAAGATTTTTTTTGTTTTTTTTAATTTAAGGCCTTTCAAACACCCACTTTTAAAATTTACATGCATATATTTACCTGATATTGTTTAAATTAAAAATTACAGACACCTTTATACCTTACACCGCAGACACCGTATCCTCCTCAGGCTTTCATGATTGACTATTCTTCCTACCTTTCTAGTCAGTCTTAAGTCTCTTGACAGTTTTTCCTATGAGTATGCCTTATTATTCCTCAGACTTTGTTCTCACTTTTCCTTTGTTTGGATTTCTGCAATAGCTTTTTATCACTTTCAATCCACTTGGGAAAAAGTAGCCAGAGTAAAATTTTTAACACATTCATCTCATCGTATCACTCCTCAGTTCAAAAATAGGCTTTCCTATTGCCATTAAAATAAATTTCTTGCCTTAAGAGGAAGGAGTTGCACTTTCTTGGTCCTGCCCATCCGTCCCACTTCATCTCAATCTCTCTTGCTATGTATGTTCAACCCTCATTTTTTATTCCTTGAAAAAATTAGGCTAGGCCGGGCATGGTGGCACATGGCTGTAAGCGGCAATTTAGGAAGCTGCGGCGGGGACCAGGGATAGTGGTCTGTCCCGCTCGGGGCAACATAGCGAGACCTAGTTCCAAAAAAATAGCTGGGCGTGGTGGCGCGCGCCTGTAATTCCCAACTATTTGGGAAGCTGAGGCTGGAGATTGCTTGAGTCTGTGGAACCCCAGGCAACGTGAGCCTGCAGTTCCGGGGGAAAAACAGTGAGACCTAGTCTCAGGAAAAAAAAAGAAAAGAAAAAAGAAAAAATTAGGCTGTCTTTAGCTTCAAAACCCTTCTGCATTATCTTTTCATCCATTAATATATTCAAGTATCAATTCCTTACATTATCTGTCTAGTGTCTCTGTATAAATGAGATCCTTCTCTTATATTAGCATTTACCTCAACAATAATTATGTACTTTGTGCAATTATATTTATTTCTATTCTACTTGATACATTTCATCATCAGAGAACACACTCAAATATCATTCATCACTGAGACCATACGACATGGTAGATAACCAATAAATAGGTGTTGAGTTAATGAATGGGTAACTGTATCCATCTCTAGGGTTTTACCAGCTATCTTCTAGCTTCAAGATCTACATTTCCAATTCATTTTCACTTCTGATTTTGAGCAATACTCTCCACCAGATACTATTCATCTTATACTTAAAATGTTCTTAAATTTTTTTCCAAACCCAAATTAGTTCCTTCTCCTATATTTCTAGGTCTTGGATAACAGTATTAACCATACCACCGCAAGTCAGAAACCCTTATTTTCCATGCTGTGGCTTTCTCACTGCTATTCCTCCACTGAACTCCTATTAAACAATATGAGAACTTTTATCTTTATTATCAGTTACTGCCTTATTAAAGCACCTAGATTACTATGACACCCTTTCTTCAGAATGTGTAGTTTGCACACATATAATTTCCTTTCCTGTTAGTGCACTTTCCTTATCTCAGAGAGAAAATTCTCATTTACAGATTTTATTGTCATAGAATTGCTAGAAGATCCTTCAATCACTTCATTCTTTTCTACCCTCAGACCTATCATTCCACTCTTTATACTAAAACCAAAATCAATTGCAACATTTGTCATTTCAAACCTCAGGTGGGCACTGCCTTTTCTGGGAACTTCATGATCTGGCTTAGGTATACCTCCCACAGATTTTGTAAAAGTGTCAGCCAGAGCACTACACTGCACTGGATGGTTCACTTGTCAATCTTTCTTACAAGGCTGTGAAGTCATTTAAGAGAGAGATGTTTCTTATTTTTTATTTTCTCAGCTTCTAATACCTGACACAAAGGAGAAACTCAAATGTTTATTGTATGATAACAAAAAAATAGTAAATATTTACTTATATACCAGTAAGTAAATAGATTGCTGCTGTAATTTAAGTATGAAATTATGAAGGTCTAGCTTACAGGTGGTTGTGAGGTCTAGAATAATCACTGAAGTAAAAAAATTCAATTCATTAACCACTTACTAAATACTTGTTATGTATGTACTATGGAACACTGCAAGACATAGCCCTAGCCATCAATAAACAGACAAATTAGCAAGGCAATACACAAAGCTATAAAATATGACAAATTTTAGAATGATGAAAGAAAGAAAACAGTGGTCTTTAAGTTTTCAGCATAAAGCAATTATTTTTGCTGGACATAGAGAAGGGAAAAGAATGTATAATAATACAGTGGGTGGTAATCTTTCAGCCGAACCTTGCAGGCCAAGATACACTGTGCCAAGGACAGGGGATATTGACTGTATTGCAAAGAGAGCACTGAATGAGAAAAATGAAAGTGGACAGGAGCATATGTGTTCAAACAATTAGAATATAAGCTATATTTTAAGCTATGTTTCCAGCACTTTGAAGAGTGCCTGACTGATTTACTTAATGCATTTTAGCTAAATGAAAGAACTGACAGGTGGTCAAGGATAGAAAACAGGGTATATGTCAAGAGATGAAGCTGGAAAGGTTACTAGTGGCCAGACAATAAAGATCCTTAATCCTAAATGTCTAGCTTAGACTGGAGAGAACAGGGAACCATTAAAAACAAGGTTATAATACAACAACAGTTGTGTTTTAGAAAACTTTAATGGTTTTGTAGAATACGATGTTGCCTCTTTTGAGAGAAGTGTAGGGGAACATAGAAATTATGGGCAGGTTCATAAGATGCTTCACCTGTCCTGAATTTGAGAAAGAGAAAAAAGGTGGCATGTTAAAGTAATACTGGCTTCTAAACTAAACAATTTGTGACAGGCAGGAAAACAAATGGAAGATATAAAGCAAACCAGTGAGTGCAAAGTAAGCTTATTCCAAAGCAAGAAGACAAATGGAATGATGAATGACTAAAGAGAATACACAGCAAAACTATTTAAAACCAAACTATAACACTGAGAATTCTTTAGAAGACTAGCTCATTTAATTAACATACATGCTCAAGTAGGTAACTCTTTGTGAAAGTATAATGGGAATGAAAAAGAGAACACACACAGAAAAGCAGGTAAGAATCTAATGACCAAAAGTTGTGGTATATTTATATAGTAGAATATTATTTAGCGATCAAAAAGGACAAACTCATGTCATTTGCAGTAACATGGGTGAAGTGAGAAGCAATTAGGCTAGCAGAAATAAGCCAGGAAGAAAAAGCGAAAATACCAGATGATCTCACTTATAAATGGGATATAGGGAAAACAAACAAAAGGACTAAGAAAAACTAAAATTAACAAACTGACAACTGAACTGAAATATGCAGAAAGGGAAGGAGGAAGGTGATGTTAGGGAAGGGAGGAGAACAAATGAATAGGATTATGGTTCATAGGTGACATGGTTGTGAGAGAAATTTGGGGTACACATCAATGCAAGGATATATATATATATAAATTAAAAATAAGAGAAAAAAATAATCTAATGATCTATTAAGATTTCAGAAGGGTGAAAGAAAGAATTAAAGATTTATGAAACTATAAGGGTAGGTAACCAAAGTATTATGATTCTGTTAACCGAGACAGGGAACTGAAGAGCAGGATGCAGATTTGAGGGAGGAAATTGGTGCAAGGTTGAATATGCTAAATTTGGATATCTGTATGGTAGTCAGTTAGAAAAGAAGCCTAGAAAAAGGTTAACACCTACTAAAGATTTGGAGATCAAGAACCAGTCAGATATAAGTAGAAACCATTGGGGAAGTGGTACTACACGGAGCAACTTCAAACTGAATCTTGAAGGATCAAAAACAGACTTTGGAACTTATTTACATTTTTGAGAAGGATAGAATAAAAATGAGATTCAGAAAGTTAATAAGGAAAACTAGTAGATGAAAGTAGAAATAGAGATAACAATAAAGGTAAACACAGATAGCATTAACATCACAGCTCAGTCTCTACTGAGGATTTCAACTGTAGCAATTTGTTTAATACCAGCTGCATTTCATAGATGATGAGACTGATGGGCAGAGAAGCTAAGTAACTTGTTAAAGAAAGATCACATACTCATGGTAGAACCAGACTTTGAACCAAGACAGGACTCTATTATAGACAGAGCTTCAAAGACCCGATAGCCAACAATGTTAGATGTGGTAAAGAAGTGGAGTAAGATTTGAACTCTTCACATTTGGCAATCAGAAGGCCACCGATGGGATATAAATAATGTTAGTAAGAAGTGAAAAGATAAACCACAGGAAGAAGTTTTTGCAAACTGTGCACACAAGAGATTACTTGACATGTAAACCAACATTGTAACTCAATAATTAAAAAAACTCAATTCTAAAAAGTTGGCAACGACTTAAAATAGCTCTCCAAAAAGGATACACAAAAGGCCAATAAGCACATGAAAAGATGCTCAACCTAATTAGCCACTAGAGAAATGCAAATCAAAACCATAATGTGATCTAACTTCATGTTCCATAGAATGACTATACTCAAAGTGAGAGAATAACTGGTCTTGTGGTAAGGATATGGAGAAACTGATGACCTCACATAAATTTGTAAAATAGCATAGAATGTAAAATAGTGGAGTTGCTTTGTACAACAGTCTGACAGTTCCTCTAATGGTTAAACACAGAACTACCATATGAGCCAGTAATTCAATTTTTGAGATACACACACAAGAGAAATGAAAACATGTCCAGTCCACACAACTTGTATGTGAATGTTCATGGCAGCATTTTTTATAGTAACTCCCACATAGAAATAACCCAAATGTTTACTAAATGATGGGATAAATTAAATGTGATAAATCCTTACAATGTTATATTTAACAAAAGGAATAACTGATATATGTACAATATATCAATACATTACAAATACTTGAAAACTTCAGGCTAAATGAAACAAAGGACTACATACATAATGTATGATTCCTTTACATGAAATGTCTGGATAGGAGAATCTATAGGAAGTACTAGTGATTCAGGGATTAATAGCTAAAGAGTATGGGGTTTATTTTGGAAATAATAAAATACAAATGTTATAAAATTGATTACGGTTGCCCAATACTGAGGGTATACTAAAAGCCTTGAACTGTACACTTTAAATTGGTGAATTATATGGTGTTATATAACTTGTATTTCAATAAAACTGTCTTTAAAAAGATAAATGGGAAATGACCTGGAAAGAAAAATCAAATGCTTGGAGACAAAACAATTTTGAAGGTTAAAGAACATCTGAATAGGATTACTGATGGAGATAAATCAGTGGAAGACAGACATGCAAAAAAGAAATAATGGATTAAACAAAGACCAAATGGGATGGTTAGGAAGGTATAAAGAAAAATGAAGATATCACTGAAGGGAACACTGAGCAAAGATATGGGTAAGCTGAGAGTTCGTACCATTTTCCACTTAACCAGAGGAGGCAGTCTTTTCATTGAATACCAGAGGGTTATGAGGGTTATGGACAGAGTACGACATCCTTTAAAAAAAAAACAAAAAAAAAAAACAAAAAACAAACAAACAAACAAACAAACAAACAAAAAAACCGGGAAAATTGCTGTTAAGAATGGGAAAAGAAAGCACAAAAGGTAAAAAGTCTGTCAAGCAGAACTGAGCAGTGTACAGATAAACTTTAAATAAGCCAATATGCATGATTATATGATACTTTCAAGCTAGATGGTCAGGTCAGAACTTAGTATATAAGATATATATATGTATATAAATGACAAGGCCATCACTGAACAGTTTTGGGGCTGAGTAGTCTGTGTAGTTGAAATGCTTAATCATAAACATTTTACTGGACAGGAAAAGAAGTGGTATCAAAAGATGGACATTTCAAAGGAAGAACTGGTTTAATAAATGAATAAATAAAGAAGATGGAGAAGAAAAAGAACTAAAGAGGACTCCCTGCTTCATTTATCTGGAAGACTGGACAGATTAATGACTAAAAACAGAATTTCTAGAGATGGTTAGGTTACTGAAAAACAAACAAAACCTGTAAGGTTTAGATTTAAAGGGCTTCTTAGGATATCTTTGTCATTGAGTAGAATTCAATGAGGCCATGAGAAATTAAGATTTTGCTGAAGTCACAAGACCCTAGACAAAGACTACAAATAGAAATGACTTTAAACTCCAGGCCACACCACAGAACCTCAATGACTACTGGAGTTAAAACATGACGCCAAGAAATCAAATGGGGATGCTTCCTGAGATTCAATAACACCAAAATTTGTTTGGATTCATAAGTTCATTTCAACTTATAGTGGGGAAATATGATTCAGGAATAAAATGAATGACAGGTGAAGCCAATCTTAGATAAAACGTTTAGTAATCCACATGGAGATAATCAAGAGTTGGATGTAGAATGATATAAGCACCTTAAAATAGCCTAATGCAAGAACATTTTATGCTTCAAAATCCTTTCATGTTATTAGGCAATATGGTTGATAGGGCATATAAATTTATTCAGGCTTAGAATTTTGAATAAAGAAGAGTTTTGCTTATTTGTAAGGTTCTTTTTAAATTACAGAAATATGAAATACTGAATTAAAGTCTGATTAGGTCTCTTTTTAAGGGGCTAGATATTTGCCTTACCTTTTCTACCTTGTAGTCACACAAGTATTCCACCTCATAATTGTTTAGATTCCTTTTGGTGATTCCAATCGATTTACATGTGAGTTTTTCTTTTCTACATAATTCCTGAAGAGTATCAAGTGAAACTAGGCAAGGCACACACCAAGCTACAATAAGAAAATAGAATTCTTTACTAATGAAATAGCTAATTAGTAAAAACAAAAAAAAAAAGAAAAACTTAAGACCTCTATATCCCCACCCTTCAACTAGCAATTTTACAGGACTGAAAATTCATAGACAAAAAATCATTTATGTAATTTAATGAAAAAGGTAAGCATTAAAGAAGGTAAACTGCTCTTGGGTTTTATCTTGGGTCACTCTCTTACTATGTTAAACTAATGTCAATTTCTACTAAGCCACTTGAACAAAATCTTTAAGATTAACAAATAGATGCAAAGGTGAAGAGAATTCATGATTTTAACTTATCCATTATATTCATCACAGAATAAACTACTGTTTTTAATCAAACAGATCTCTAGGATATTATTATTATAAATATAAATGTATAAAATGTTTTGAAATACAGTAATATAATTTGTTAAAAAGTAACCTCTTTCTCTTAGTTGGAAGATAAAAACTGAAGTCCAATCGAAATACAGTACTAAAATTACACACTGATATGTACTATATCCTACTTTTCCACTGTGGAATATTGCATGAAATTTTAACTTCACTTATTACTTTGTCCATGTTGCAAATGTTAAGGTGAATAAACCCAAGTTATAATATTCAAGAGCATGCTGACATCAATATCAAGACTAAAATGACTTTTGTAATACTCTTTTCATGAGTATTTAATACTTAAAACCAAGAATCACAGAAAAGAATACTTAATTTACATAATCCACATACTAAGCTTAAAGAAAACAAACTCACAACCAAACCTACAGAAGCCAATAACTGTGCAGAAGAGTTTAGCCTCAAACTTCTATAAACAGTAAACATAAGTTAACAGAAATTGTAATATGACACAGCCATGTTTAAACGTGTTTTTATGCCTAGTGTTACTATGGCAATCACTAGAAAAGATGATCAAGACCTCTATCAGCATTTCCCAGGTCACCTAATGACATAACTTCAGCGAGTTTTTAATCTTTCTGGGTTTCAAATTCATGGGGGAGGGAAGAAAGGGGGGAGGGTAGAATCACCCAAAACTCCAGGCTCGAGTACCTGAGGTTACAAAACAAAGCCTACTGGGTATTCTTTTTACTTGGTAGCTCTCCAAGGTAGTTGTGATAACCTTTTGTGTTTTGAGGTAACTTCCGGAAACACTGCTATTCTTAAACATCCTTTCCTCACCCTCCCAGCTCACTTAGGGACTTCATTTTCAGAAACTTTGCAGCGTTGTTTTCACCGTCCCCACCCCCGCGTCCTACAAAAACCAAACCAAACAAAAACGCTCAAAGTTAAAAGTACATAAAGTGAATGATATTTTCGCCAAAAAAACAAACAAGAAAAAACTGGGGCGCAGGAAGTTATTTGCTTTTGGAAATGTGAAGGTAGGGATGCGGTACCCTTAATTCCTTAATTTCGGGGTAAGGATGTAGAAATGATCCCTTAATTCCTTTCATTTAAAAATTTAAGGATGTTTGTGTTAAGCTCATTATGCTATTCACAGGCGTAAGAGGTTCTTCGCAAACATCTACTCAAAGTGTATTTGTTACTAACATTTTTATCTAGTTAAGGTAATATGAGGATTTAAAACACAATCCTTGACGAAAATGCTATTTTTGAGGGAAAAAAAAAGGGAACATGCACTGCAAAGCCTTAATAACAATTCCAATTGTTTGTAATAACGCAGGGGAAAAAATCATCTGCAAGTTTTAAACATTTCATTACTGCTACCAAAAAAAAAAAAAACTTTCATTAATATACACTAATCGCTAGTGGAAGAGAAGTTGGGGAAAAAGATAAAAATCTAGGTGGTGAGGAAGAATGCTGGAAACTCCTTTAAATTCTAGACTGCACTGAAAGCTCCAGTATTTTGAGTACGTGCACAACACGAACACATACCTTCACATGCGCGCGCGTGCACACACTCTCTCTCTCTCACACACACACACACACACTCTCTCTCTCACACACACACACTCTCTCTCTCTCACACACACACACTCTCTCTCTCTCACACACACGCCCCCTAATTCAGTAACTAATTTTTTGATGTTCCCGTAGCACGAAAGTTCTCGAGAGTAAAAAATGACCGTAAGCCAGACTACATGGTCAAATACCCACTTAACTGGGATCCTCTCTCCAACCAGGAACAATGTCCTGGTGCATTCTTAACGGAGGGGCGGGGGGGGGGGTAACCCCACTTTCTCAACGTTAATAATTCAGGCCCAATTTTTCACCCCTGATCTGAGGTCACATTTACACCACCAGGTACGTCCCATTTCCCAGCTGAAAGGACAGCCTGAACACAAAGCGCTCAACCACCACAAAGGAGTTAAGCCACAAACGTCCCCAGAGGACCCGGAGTCCCCCCCAGAGGATTACCCGGAGCCGCTGCGGCCGCCCTAATAGCTCCACGAGTATCTCCACAGCGCGACCAGGTTGGGTGGGGCCTCGGATTCAACGGACAGCGGGGGTCGGGCCAAGGAATTCGCAGGATCTCGACGCGGGGAAAGAGAGACGATGCCAGTGCCGTCGGGCGCACGGGCCGGGCCTCGCCGGTGCTGGGTGCTGCGGGCTGCGGGGAGCTCACGGGCCGAGACGCGAGAAGGGGCAGGGGTCGGCGGAAGGGTGAAGCCCGCGCGGGCGCGCTTTTGGGGGCCAGGGTGTCAGCAAGGCGGGAGGCGGCGTGTCGCCGGGTCACGCTCTGGCTGACCCGAGCTTCCCGGGCCCGCTTCCCGGGCCTCGAGAGCTTGTCTGGAGGCACAGTGAGGAGCGCCGCTCTCCAGCCCTCACCTCCTCGCGCCTCGGCTCCCGCTGCCGCCATCTTGAGGAGCTTTCATTCAAACTGGCGCGGTCAGACCGGATAGCTCAGCTGGCCCGACGCCCCGCCCCTGCCGGCCGCGCGGTTTTTGCGAGCCTGGGCTGAAGGCTGGAACCCGCGAGGCGTTCTGACGTCACACTAGGCCGACCCCGGCCGCGGCGGCGAGCGCGCGTGCGCCGGATCCCGGCGTGCCGGAGGGCAGGGCTCGGTGGATGGGACTGAGTGGGGTCCGGCGTGAGGTCGGCGAAGGGGTGCGAACGCTTTAGCAGAATCTTTTCGCGCAAGATTCTGCAGTGGGGCTATTAGGCCTTCCAACTTTTTTTTTTTTTAAACTGCAGCACTGTGCTTTCATTGTCATACAGAGGAACTATGATGCAAAGAACGTTTACCTGCTTGTCCTGGGCCACCTGCGAGCCAAACATTGCTTCATTCCATCTGTTCCCCAAATCATTGCACAAAATTAGCTCAACGTTGAATCACTCAAAAGTTGGTGTTTTTAATTCCACTCGCGGAGATTGATTTAAGTGGCCTGGGCACTGGAATGCCAAAGTTCCCCAGGTGACTCTAATGTGCAGCACAGCCTGAAACTACCAGCTTAGCACACTAGAGAGAATAAAGGTATCAGCTTTGTTAAAATGCAGATTTGAGTTTGATGGGTCTGGAACTGATGGGAGTTTCTACTGTGCTGGATAGTTCTAACTAACAGGTTAATTCCCAGGTCCCGAGGCAGGACAGCTCCAAGAGTTTCTAACTAATCTCCATCTCCACCCCCATCCCACCTGCATCTATTCTTCACAACGCATCAATGATGATGATTCTAAACAATAAAGAAGAAATGTCATAGTAAATTGTTAAAACTGGTAGAACACTATTTGACATATACCACAGATTAAAACACACACAACAAAAAACAAATATGTAAAGGCATTCATGTAAAAAATTGAAGTACTGGCAATAAATACAATCTTAAGATTGCTTGAGCCCTTCTGAAATACTGTCTAGTCACTAAATCTTAATGAAACTTTCAGTATCTTGGGAGGTGCTGAATACATTAAGCAAAGCAAAGATATAGTTTGAACCATGTAAGAAATAATATATAGGCATGATTTCCCTTTTAACTTCTCTTTACACATTTAACTGCTTTCTTTAATAAGCATCTTAGTAAGGAATAAAGGGCCCTATTCAATCCTATGACATGAAGGCCCTTTTTGATACCATTTCGTGTTCATTTTTCAAAACTCATTGCTTATCATTTCATCCTATTCTTTTATTTCCTCTAGTATTCTATCCCCAGTTCTGAGGCTTTGGTTAACACTTTTCTGCCTAGGAAAAAAAAAAAAAAGCCTTCAAATAAATTTAAAAGTTCTCTGAAAAAAACTTTTTCTGGCTAGAATTAGTCCTACAGATCCTCTAAGACTTGTGTAGTCCTAGTTCTTTCCTAGGACTTCTCTCACTCTTGCTGCCTTAAGGATTCACTACCTCGTCTGTTTTCACAGCACCCACAAAAGCATCAATCCTTACTCAACTTCTTTGATTTTCCTTCTACCTCATTAACCACTTTTCACTTTCCTCTCTAGGCCCCTTGCCATTATTCAACCTAAATATCTGGGTTTGACTCTAAGACATATCTTCTGTCCTCTCCCTGAAATGCTACCTCAATTTCCAGATTAAAAATAATTTCATGCATGAGATTACCAACCTTTTGTCTCCAACTCTGATCTCTCCCCTAAATTCCAGACTTCCAGTTCACGTATCCACTTAGGTGTCACAAACATCTCACACTGAAGGATAAAGTATCCTTGAATTTTGCCTTCAGGCTTGGTCCTCTCTACTATAGGCCCTACGTACACTCTCATCTCAATACATTGGGCATTAACATATACTCATGTTCTCAAGAAAAAAAATCTAGATGTCATTTCAACTCATATCTCCTCTCTCCCCAAATTAATTCTATTAGCAAGTTATATAAATGCTATATGTAAAATATAACTCGATTCTGCCTCTTTTCTCTGTATTTACTATTGTCTTAGTTTAGGCCATGAAAAGTCTAAGTTGCTTCAGTTCTACTGTTGCTCCCTTCCATTTTGCAGTTTAAAAAATGAACTTAAAACATAAGTTGAATATATCCTTCTGTTTTATTAAATACTTCCCAAAGCACCTAGAATTTAAACCTAATAGCCTATGAGGCTCCTTTGTATAGCCTTTCCCTGTTGCATACTATTCTCCAGGACTTTTCCCCACTCAGAAAACTTTGCGCATCTCCAGTGCAAGGCATTTGTATGAGTGCTAGAAATAAGAAAATAACCCTGTCCTGATGGAGAGTATAAAGAAGTAATAATTTAAGGCAACTCTAAATTACTTCCTAGTTCAGAAGATATGCTCTTCCCTCAATACCAAGATGTTACCTGCTTTCTTCACTCTTCTCTCATGAGTACACAGTGGTGTTTACTAGAGGTATATAATTTGATATTGCAATAGACTAAAGAAGCAGATAACAGAAGAGACATATGAACAGACATTAAAAAGATTTTAAAAAAGTAAAACAATTCTAACCTTCATACTTATGTTTTTTCTTTTTCATAGAAATGTTACTTATGTTAACACACAATGTTATTTAAAAATGGTTAAAAATCTTCTACCCCTCAATTTTTTTTTTATAAATATTACATAAAACATAACTTCTGGAGGTTCAGGAAGTATCTTCTCTTCCTTTTAATTATGTCTTTAAGAGTTAAAATAGAATGGACAGTAGAAACTATACATTTTAATAAAATACAAACTATATGTTTGTGCCAGTAAGCAATCAAGAGAAAAAAAGTTTAGCCAAAAAAGCATCTGAATATTCAGTTCAAAATTCAACACTTATTTACTGAGGTGATTATTTGAAAATACTTCACATTCAAAATACAGAAATACTGTCATATTACTATCTATTAAAATACTCATGGCGTTGTGGTGAGACCACAACTGAAAGATGAGAAAATTAATAAAAAAAATTAAACAGTATCACATAGTATCTGTTGCAAGTACTTAACACTGCCACTGTGGTGTGAAACAGCCATGAGCAATACAAACATGATTGACCATAGCTTTGTTTCAATAAAGCATTATTTACAAAAACAGGCTTCAGGTAAAACTGACCTGTTGGTGATAATTTGCTAACCTGTCATCTGGTCTAAAAAGCTACCGGGAACCGGGCATGGTGGCGCATGCCTGTAGGTGGCAGCCTAAGAAGCCACGGCCGGGGCCAGAGATCGCAGTTTGAGTCCTGCCGGGGCATGTAGCAAGACCTAGTCCCAAAAAAACACAATGGGCGTGGTGGCGCGCACCTGTAATCCTAGCTACCTGGGAAGCTGAGGCTGGGGATTGCTTGAGCCTGTGGTTCCATGGGCAAAAAATAGCGAGCCCTAGTCTCAAAAAAAAGCTAACGGGGATGGCTGATTATAGAGTATGGGGCTCATAAAAGGCTGAAAATAATTACAAAATAATCCCTAAAGTACTTTCCCAAAGCATAAACAGAAACATTTAGTGTTAGAGGTTCAGGTATTTCAGCTGATATTTTCCTATTTTCTGAAAACAATGGCTTAAACATGCATTTACTTTATCTCAAAACTTTATTTAACTTTGGGAACTATACCATGAAATATTCAGCCTTAATGCCATGCTCTGAGGCTACAGACTTACAGTCCTATTTGAATGCTCTTTGTGGTTCTAGTCAGAGTTGTTGATGCAGAATAACTGAAGTATGATGACCAGGTGAAACATGGTAACCTAAAGTATGCTGAAGCACTATAACCTAAGAAATACAGCCCAGGGGACTAAATAAACAACCCATGACTTCCTGATTCAGTTTAAAGGTAGGCAGCCCAGTTTCTCTTTGAATCTTCCTTATTCTATCTTCGCCATGTCAGGCTATGTATGTACTACCACCAATGATAGCCTACCCAGAATACCATATAAAGCATATATACACTTTATATGCAAAGTGTATATAAACCCTTAACTGGCCGTGCACAGTGGCTCATGCCTGTAAGCTACAGCCTAATGAAGCGGCTGGGGCTAGGGATTGTGGTTTGAGTCCTGTTTGGGGCAACACAGCGAGACCTAGTCCCAAAAAATTATAGCTGGGTGTGGTGGCACACGCCTGTAATCCCAGCTACCTGGGAAGCTGAGGTTGGGGACTGCTTGAGTCTGTGGTACCCCGGGCAACGTGAGCCTGAGGTTCCACACAAAAATAGTCTCAAACAAACAAACCAACCCCTTAACTGCCTGTTAGGGGTACTCAGCCTTTGGATATGAATCCGCTGTCAGTACGGGTACTAATAAACCTGCTTCTTGCCAGTCCTGGTGCCCTTGTTCTCTGACTGCCTGCTTCCATAGTTGGAACAATGGTTGGTTGTGATTCCTACTCCCTGATTGCCACTGCTGGATATGATTCTTGTTTCCCTGATGACTACAGCAGGGTACAGTCCTCATTTTCTGATCGCCTGCTTTCATGATTATGAAAAAATTAAATTTGCCTTCTGTATCTTTAGAAATAGGCTATTGCAACCTATTGCTACCCGTAAACAAACTTTAATAATAAAGCACCTATAACAAAGTTTGAATATGGGAAAAATAATACAGTTTTTAAACCTTAACACTATTTGCCTTAGGTCTACTGGGAATCAAAAAGAGAAATGAATGGAAAACCCTCTCTTTGTAAAATCTAGAGTCTTGTGTGCATTGCTCACCTTTCAACTTTTCTCCAACATAGATTAATTTTGAGTTGTTTTTTTTTCACTTAGAGGCTAAGTGTTTTCATTAACATCTCAATGAACTAGTGAATGTTCTCTGTTGAATAGCATGTGGTCAGTCATCTTTTCAAGATAAAAAAATATTTTAATGGCAAAAGAAACATGCTTGTTAGAGAAAAAAATCAAACTAAATAAATTTGTAAAAAGAAAAAGGCAAAGTGTCTCACTTGATATTTTCCTTCATAAAAGAAGCCTTTGTTAAAAAGTTTTGTGTGTGGCCTTTCAAATCTTTTCTGTATCACACACAAACATGTAATTGCTGAATTTATGAGTTTACTTTTTAAAAACAAAAATGGCATTTTACATTGCATATGATTCTGTAATTTTTTTTAAATCTAAAATCAAGACTTTAAAAGTTTTTATTCCTAATAAAATTTCCTTCAACTCAATTTAATTCCTTTAAATTGTTTAATAACAAGTTTCTTATATTTCCTATTAATATTTCATCTTGAATGAAAAACAAAAAAGATTCCAACAAATACCAATGTGTTGTAACTTAATAGAAACAAAGATTATAAAGTTCATTCAAAAAGTATTTTATTATAAACATCACTTTTACAAACAAAACCAAATAATGTTGATATTCTGGTTTTAAAAAATTCAGTTTCTCTAAAACACTAAGATGCCACCTCAATGGTGATTGCTTCACATTTTCCAGTCTCTTGATCAGTGCATGTCACATGTAAAGATCCATCCCTAAACAAACAAAAATTAACAATTCATAAACTCATTTTATGAAACAAAAAAATCTTTAAGAAATTATGAGGACTGAGTAGCTAAGAGAATTTTGTTTAAGTAAGAGTATTAAGATAAATACATCTTCACAGTCTCTTTAGTATAATAGGCTATGATTAGATGGTAGGGTTCTTACAAGTTTCCACCTAGACCACTGAAATAAAACTTGTATTCCTTGAAAATTAATGATGATAAATTCATCTTAAGACTTACACTTAAGACTTTATGTAAGCTTAAGGTGCATCATGCCATCTTCAAGAGCAGGCCAATGCATACCCACCCAAATGAACTTTATATTTTTCCTAAGCATGGCTGAAGTAATAAGTTGTTTGTAATGTTAATTTGGAAATAATTTACTTGCAAAACACAGTGTTATAGATGAACTATTGTTAGGGAAATCACAGTAATAGCTGGATTTAGTTAGCAATTTATTTCTTAGAGAAGTTTCTGTAACATTAGAGAAAAAACATTTATTTCTATGCTATAAACCTTAATAAATCATCCAGCTACATAAACCTTAGAAAATTATATTTAAAACTGATAAAAACTTATGTCTCTAGTATGGATCAGTATTTTAGGTTGATTACATCCAAAATAATTAGTGTCTTTAAAAATTAGTGTTTTTAAATATAGTCACTGCAGGGTAGTAATTCAATGATGAAATCTTTTACTTTTTAATAGTTTTCCCAGAATGAAAATGGAGACAATATATGGACAAAAAATGGTTAGTCTCAAAGCGAGTCTTCTTAATATCAGAAAGTTTAATTTTTATACCTTTTCATAGTAAGAACAGCTAATATATCACGTAATCCATTTTCTTTTTTATCTAAATCCTGGAGTACAACCTGTTTACGTAAAAATAATACAAAGACAATTTAGTATTTTAACATTAATGAACTGATGATCAAATATTCCAATAGACTAAATCTTGCTATTACAAATATAAACCTTTTAAAATGGGGCAATTTTCAATTTTCCTACCATTTAAATGGAATTCAGAGAACAGGAATTAGGTATTAACTCAATTTTGTTCTCTAGAAGGAGGGTATGTAAGATAACTAAAATATTTGTCCCTCTTAAATGTTGTGTCCTAGATTTAAATGATTGCTTTTACGAAGTACTTTTTATCTCAGAAAATGAAGACTATTCTTTTAGGTAATCAGGTATTTACCAATAAAGTGTAAATTTTTGTTATGAGTTCAATAAATATTTCTAAATACAAGTATTTTAAATACACTTGGAAAGTGTACTTACACACGTGGCAAAGTCTTGTGCAACTAAAATTACATTTTTAAATATAATATACTAACAAATTTACCAAAAATACCTTGGTTTCCTAAAGAAAGTTATATAAATAAGCCAAACTAGGAAGTGATTCTTCAAACTTTGTCAATATTAAGCTTGATGACCTTACCGCAAGGCATTAACTACCTTGGCTTATTCATTTTCAAATGAAGAGGTTAGACCTGATAGAATCTCTAAATGATCCTTTTCAAATTCAGTGTGATGTTACTAAAAGTCCTCTCTCTGTTGCATCTATAACTTAGGATACTTAGTTGCAGTTTCAGAATAGCATATTAAAAAAAAAAAAGGTATTGACTGTTCAGCTGATGGAACTTAAGACTGTTCCTGCTCCCCACCCCCAAGTGTAAAGATCTGGTACATAAGAAAGTGTTTATATATTACTCCATGACAGACTTATCCTGAGGAATGTTTCAAAACTTTTAACTATGTTAACTCAGTAGAGGCAAAGTCTTGACATATATGCGTATGTTTTCACTAATCTTTTGATGGAATCAGAAAATTAGATGTTAAATAAAGCTAAAGATTTTACACACTCATGTTAATCTACATTTTTTTATTATTTACTAAAATAACTTATGCTCATATCCTGTGCTATTTATAAAAAAATTCAGCATAAAGTGTTGAAACAAAAACCCCTTTTGGCATCCAACCTCCCTACTGCTGAGTTTCCTGAATATATTCAAATACTTAAGATTTCTTCTATATCCATTCATGGAT
This sequence comes from Uropsilus gracilis, assembly GCA_004024945.1. Taxonomy (NCBI): domain Eukaryota; kingdom Metazoa; phylum Chordata; class Mammalia; order Eulipotyphla; family Talpidae; genus Uropsilus; species Uropsilus gracilis. The sequence continues at coordinate 163,983 of PVHY01000913.1, forward strand.
CTCTAAATATACTTACCTACCCAAACATTAGCTCCCCTCCTCTCTCTCTCTATTTAAACACAAAGGATACATTGTAAACATTGTCTTTCTTCCCTTTGTGTACATTTTAAGGTACCTACATTTTTTGGGCATATCTCTTAGCAAACAAAATGATTCCATTCTACTCTTTTAAATTGGTGCAGAGGACCACGTATATGAAATATGCACGTAGTATTATGGAAAAGCAAACTTATTCTGTATCAGAAGCAGGATATATACTGGGAAGAATACTGATTCATAGGTAAGACAACTTGAGGATAAATCTTTAGCTAAACCAAGAAAATAAGGTCTTTATTACTATGAGCCTGTGTGTACACCTGGCATCTAACAAAAATTTTGTAATTTCTCTTGCCACTTATTAATAAGAAGGTTAAAAGTACAGAGAAACAATAAAACACAAACCATTTTTTTTTGATAAGTAGTAGAGAGCTAGGAGCAGATCTCAGAATTAGCATTAAGTACCGCAAAAGTAAACAGAGTATCTGGGTGCAGTGGAACTCCCTGGGAAAGGAAAACAGGCAGCTCCTGCCTGGTAGGTAACCCAAAACATGTGCTTGTAAACTTAATGTATGTCTCTAAACATGTCTGCCACATTTTACCTCTGCTTGGTTTTAGAATAGGAATTCGGGTGTGTAGTTTAAGCTTTGAAAATGATATAAAGAGCATTTGGGGGTGGTCGAGTCTCCCTTGGCTGGGTCTGCTCTCAGCTGAGTTTCTTAATAACCTTTTCTTTATTCTTGTTTTCCTGTGTCTGGGGTGTTTGTGCTGAGACATTTGTGATGGGCTTATTAACATTTTTATTTTTCCATAGCTCTTTCGAGAAATTAAAACAACCTAGTCTCTTTCAGAAATGAGTAGGTAAAAGCAATCATTTTATAAAAAGGTACTATGTAGCCTATATAAGTATTCACTAAAGTTAAACTCAATCTAATCCAGAAGGAAAAACTAACCAGTTTCATGTGACGAACACATTGTCAAATTTCATGTATTTACCTGTGCAAACTTGTTTTCTTCTTTTGCAGAGTTTTCCCCCTCAGACTCATAGAGTTCAAGGCACACTGATGACATACTTCCGGGGGCTTGTAGTGTGTGTTGTCTTCGAGCTGGCAAAGGAGTCCCTGATGGAAACAGTACTGTGAAACTGTTGGCTCCTGATTCATCCACTCCCTAATAAAGAAAAAAATAACATGCACACTTATCTTGACAATTATTAAAAAATTCATTATTATAAAGGCATAATATATTCCTTGCTGATAATCTAGAAACTATAGATAGGCTAAGAGAAAATAGAAATAATCTTTAGCATTAGATACAATCTGTATTAGGCACTTATGGTTACAATTACATATTATTAAGAAATTATAATGTTAGCTAAATATTAACCAAGAGAATGAGAAACTCATTAAGAGTATAATTATAAATTTAAATATATTTAAGTATTCAAAGTTTTATTCTAAATCTAATCTACTTTTATGAAAAAGTAAAGCTAAACATACCTTAACTAAAATATCTTTGGCTGAACACTCTATCTTAAGAGAGTCTTCCACTGAAAGGGTTTCCTTCCCAATAAGAATTCCTGCTTCTATAGCAGCACCAATTGGAATAACTTCATCAGGAGGAATGGAATTTAGAAGCTCAACAGCTGGAAAAAGATCTTTTATCAGCTGCTGTAGCCTTGGGATTCGAGAAGACCCTCCACAAAGGACGACCTAGAAAATAAATTTTCAGTTTTTAATTTTTGGTCTTCATAATTGAATCTTTATCACATGAAAATGGTAAAATAAAAACGCTCTATTTTAACATTATTTTATGGTAAGCATAAAATGACATAGGAGGCTTAAACACATATTATTTTAATTAATGTTTTATAATATTCTCCATAATTATTAGCACTTTTGCAACAAAATACAGTCAACCTCTCTTTCTTTTCTTTTTTTTTTTTGAGACTAGGTCTCACTATGGTGCCCAGGACTCAAGTGATCCCTAGCCTCAGCCTCCTATGTAGCTGGCATTACAGGTGTCCACCACCATGCCCAGCTGATTTTTAGAGACTAGGTCTCACTATGTTGCCTGAGGTAGTCTCAAACCCCCGGACTCAAGTGATCGATCCCTGGCCTCAGCCTCCTAGCACTGGGATTACAGGGGTGTGCCATCAGGCCTGGCCCTGTCAATCTCTATTTGTTAAACAAATTGTTTTCAAGATAAGAGAACCAATTAAGAACTATTTCTTGACAAAAAGATATTTTACAACATTGCATCTAAAGCTCTTGCTACCACTTAACTAAACTGTTATCACTGAAGAGGTTCATATAAAACTTCTTTATAAACTTGTCCACACATCTAGAGCACAACTTGTCACCTGAGGATTGGGCCCCTAACTGACAGCCAGTAGCGCTTGCATTCATGAGTCCCACAGGACTATAAAAAAACAAAAACAAAGACTAGACTTCAAATTCTAGAGAAAGGCAATGGGCTCAAAAGAGTAGAGTGTGGGTTACAGAGTTCCAAGTTCCAATCCTAGGTCCTTTACCTACACACTAGCCTTAAGACTTTAAGCAGTACTTAACCTCTTCAAAACCTCTAATTTCCTCACCAGAAAATAGAAATAGTGTATAGCTTCTGTGAGGATTAAGTGCCTTAACTCATACAAATACAGTCTTTCCCTCCCTCTCCCCTGTAAGAGGATTATTTATCTCCGCCCATTAATTTAGCTCAGACTTTGCAATCTCCCTGTAGGTGGAACAGAATTCTCTGCCCCATTGTCAGGTTTGCCTTATTGTCAGCTTTGGTTAACTGAAATGTGACTAGAAGGAAAACACACCAAAACTAACTGGAAGCAGTTCTTTTCCCTCTCTGTCATGAGAACTGTACTTCCTATATAGCTACTACTCTGATCTGGCTCACAGAATGAGAAACACTAGGAAAGAACCATGGCAGCTGACTCTGTGATAGGGGTGCTATGGTGAAATTGGAGGGGCTGTGGCCCCCATCATAATGGTGCATTGGAATAGCACCCTTGTGCCCTGGTGGATGGAGACTTGGAGAAGGGAAGTCATGACTTCTGATATGATCAGTATGAGGGGATTTAAGGAGAAGACAGGGAGAGAGGAGGCCTCAGAGCTGTCCCTGCCATGCGGGGGAGCAGGGCAGGGAAGGAAGCCACCCTGTGGGCTTCCATTTCCAGTCTGGGCTGGTGAGGAGCCGGGGAAGCATGTTGGAGAAACTTGTGACTAGTATAAGTTAACTTGGAAACATGGCACTTGAAAATTTGTTTGAACTTTGAAACTGCAAAGCTTGGGTATTGTCTGGAGACCTGAAGAGAATTTGGAGTGCTGCTGTTTTCATCATGAGCTATCTGAAGTAGTTGCTGCTGTTGTATCGAGTGAGTCTTGCTGATTTTGGGCCACTTTGGAGTTGAAGCTGAAAAAATGCCAGAGCTGTGCCTTTTGGAGAATTGATGACGCCATCCTGGGTTTTTCAATGGATGTGAATCTCCTGCTTTTGAAGTAGCGACACCACCACCTTGTTTGACTTGAAGTGAAGAGCTGTGCCTTTGGAAGAAGGAGCAATGACGCCATGTTGGCTTCTTCATCTGGATTGAAGGTGGGACAACTGCCATTTTGTGGATACACACTGCTGAAGGAGCCTTGTGCAGTTTTTGGACTAGAGACTGAACTTGTTGGTAAGATTACCAAAGGGGTTCCTTGTACCCTCAGTGACTTTTGTTTATTTGGTCTTTTTTTTTTGAGACTAGGTCTCGCTGTTTTTGCCTCTTCTTAAGGTTAGTGTGGTCTTGCTACTGCTCACATAGGCTGGGATAACCCTAAGGAGTAGCTGGGTTTAAAGAGCCAGCTGCTCCCTGTTTGTAAGTCTTATTAAGTACCTTATTTTGTTTTATTACCTGATTTCATCTATCCAACTTCAACATGTTTATTATTCAAAAATGTTTATTGCAGGAAATCACTGAGAAATCATTTGGGCATTGCTAGCAAACTGAAATACTCTACATTTTTAAGTTCTCAAGTTTAGAAGTATGTGGAGTGAATCTTTAACAAAATTCTTAATCCTAAGGATGTATTCACCCTTTCAGGCAATTAAGACCTGTTCCATGTGTGAGATCTAAAAGCTGGGGCTTGGAAACCAGTCAGTGAAAGAAGAAAACTTAGAGTAACTGATCACTATAAAATACTACTCATGTTCCATACATGTTATTTCAACTAATCCTCATAGACTGTATACATTACAGAATAAATTCTAACACTTAGAAGGTAAGTATTATGCACTTGCCTGATAAGGAAAATTCAGGAAATTAAACAGTTTGCCTACGTTAGGAAACTCTAATACTGTGAGTGAGCCTTCTGATATGGGTGATACAGCAAAACGAAGAACACCATTTTCCTTGGAAAAATTAGGAGGGGGAGCTTTGGGGGGAGTCTGTGGGTAGAGTCTGGCAGGAGAGAAAATGGGGTGCAGAAGCAGCAAGAAGGAAGAGGCCACTGGGGTTTCTGGCCCAGGAAACTGGCTACAGCCCAGAAAGGAGCAGACTGGAATGGAAAAGAGACGTGTCTTTGCTTGAAAACTGGAACCTCGTCTTTGGAAACCAGAGTCAGGACCTCTGATGAGAGGATAGCATGCTGGAGAAACTTGGGATCTGTACATACTGACATGGTATCGGCGTTTGCTGAAAAGGTTTGAAAACATGGAAAAGTTTGGCATCTGGAAGACTTAGAAAACCTGTATCTTGTATGAGAGGATGACTTGCTGGAAAACTGGACTTCGTGTCATATGCCTGCCTCAGGCTTTGAGTAGTGGTTGCTATCTTTGATCTTCATTTGAAATTTCCAGAGACTGCAGGGGAACGCCAGCTTTGCACACATGTTCTTTTGTTCAAAACTCCCACTTCAGGCTAGGAGAAAGGAAGCACCATTTTTGGATCCACATGTGATCTTGAAACACATGTTTAGGACTGAGACTGAACTATAATGAGGTAAGACAAGCAGCCACTTGTGGTCTATGATTCTTGATTCTTTCCTCTTTTCTATTTGTAAATAACTTGTGTTTTTCTTTTCCTAAAATCAGATTTGTCTTCCAACTGCAGGCACAGGTGGGAAGGACTCCAGTAGCGGCTGGTTTAGATTTGGCTTTTTCCTTTTAAGTCTAGCACCCTGCTCATACCAGGTTTCAGCTGGCAACTCCACTGGGACAAACTACCCATGATGGATCAGTCCAAGGGTCTTTTACCTTGCGTTGGTCACCTTAAAGCAAAAAGCAGTTGCAAAACATCTGACAAACATCAGTTTGGTAAAAAAGTAGTCATGGGTACAAAATCGGCAAGTTTTGTAATGTTCTTATTGCTGTGGATTGTATGGGTATGCAGTGGGAAGTTCTACATGCATTTTGGACATGTGTTTATGGAAATTCTCTTGGTTACGTTAGCATCACACTGTTTGGTAGAAAGGAGCAAAAAGCCACAGAAGCCTGGTTTAAAGCTGCCAGAGAAGACTCAGGATATCCGCCAAAAGCCAGAATTGGAAAAGGTTTGGAAATTCAGGAAAAAAAAAGCAATAGGTTAGGTAGCACAAAATGGATATTCATGCAGACATGATAGTTTGTATAATTAGGGGAACCCAGTGGTCTCCACGACGTTAAAAGGCTTGATTTTTGTTTTCCTTTTGGATAGATGTTATTGGGGTTGATTTGTACCAACTGCTGGATACCTGACTGTTTGAAAATGCTTTAACTGATATTATATTTGCATGTTTTGCCTGTCTGCATTATATAATGTTGCATATAACATGCTTTGCCTGTTTGTGTAATGGATATGTTTGGAAACTGCTGTAACTGCAATCAATGTAATTGCAAATTTTGCCTGTTTGCATGATGTAATAATATCGCATATGGTTGTGAAAAGGAGAAGGCTTATCTTAGGTTATCATGCATATGGTGACCTAAAACAAGACTGGGAAATGACACTGGTGATGCAGCAAAATTAGAAGGATGCCATTTTCCTTGGGAAACTGGTTAGGGGCACTGTGGGTGGAGTCTGGCAGGAGATGTTAAAGGGACTTGCATGAGCAGGAAGCAAGACCACCACTGGGGCCTTGGACCTGCAGGCATGGGCTGGGGCCTGGGCAGAGAAGGAGAGAAGGCACAGTCTTCTGGCCCACATAGCTAGGACACTGGCATTTGGCTGAATGCAAATATGGGCAAAATGCAACTTAGAACTGGAACTCAAGATTTATGTAAGTAAGCTGACTTGAAATCTATATTTGCCGAAAAAATTTAAAAGCCTGGAAAAGTCTGTAACTTGGAAAAGACTTAGAAAACTTCTATCTACGACAAGAGGAAAACTATCAGTCTTACATTTATATAAATAAAAACCTTAACGAAGGAATTATCTATGTTAGGAAACCGAACAGACATAAGTTCACTGTAGCCATTAATCAAAATATAACATTTACTCACTCATTAACACAAGGTCAAAAATGTTTATATACATAAAAATATTCTTTCAGTACTAATGGGGTATTTCCAAGTCTGAAACCACTTCTAAACTGAGAAAAATATCTAATTATTCATTACCTTGTTGATATCATCTGCTGAAAATCCACTTTGTTTTAAGAGTTCTCTTATTGCATCTATGCATTTATTAAAGAGTGGAGAACAGAGAAGTTCAAATCTTGCTCTATATACACACACAGAGAGAAAAGAAAGATACAGAAAAAAGGGTTAGTATGACTAAATAAGACATCCTTTTTTTGGTGAGGAGGTAAGTCAAAACCTAATGAGACAATTTTCTTAATAGGTTTATGTCCAGAACAGGAAATTTAATACCCAGCAGCACAAAATCATGAGGGAGAGAAAATCTAAGGTATTCACCTCCAAATGTATTGAACACCTTTAAAAATCAAATTCAGGTGGGAAAGTCTTGTTGTGGACCACTTATAAGCTTTCAAAATACTAGAGGCAAATCATGGCATTCTCAACAATAAATGCATTAATCCAAATCAATCCATCATTTGGAGGTTTTACTATTTTTACATGTTAAAGTTTTTAAAGTTATTTCTCATTAATTTTCAGTCTGTGGCTATGCTGCTGATGGTTGAATTCTTTTGCACTACTTGAGAAGTTTGAAAGTAGTATATAAATTTAGTAAATCTATATCCATAGAAGATGTACTCCGAGTTTCATACTGAACTTCTGCATGCAGTTTTAAAATTTATCTGTACTATCTCTAAATATTGTAAAAACCTTTAATGGCTGAAATCTTAGTGATAAAGCCAAAATTTTCTTAATGAAAAATTACAAATTCTATTACTTTATTAATAATAAATTAATAATTTTTTGATAAACTTTACTTTTTTATTAATAAGGAAACAGTCTGACTACTTTGGTAAACATAGCACTAAGGAATTTTGGAAGTAGAAACAACATAAAAAAAGCTCTATGATTTCAATTCAGTACCTACCTTTTTAAACTTTTGGTTTATAGATTGATCTCTCTAGAGCAGTACCATCCAGAACTTCCTGTAAGCTACTAGCAACTAAGACAATTAAGCAGTTGAAGTTTGACAAGTACCAATAAGAAATCAAATTTTAAATATAATTAATTTATTGGTAAATAGCCACAAGAGGTTAGTGGCTGTTACTGGGCATTACAGATGAAGCTAATCTACAAGGATCAGATGAATAAAGAATTTAACTAAAGAGTCAGTGGAGTCCTAAAACTAGTACAGTAACTACAGTTCTGGAAGTTTTCATTGTTTCCAAGTCACTTGTTGGGAAATTTAAATAATGTTAATCACTGGCAGCTATTATCACTGCAAGCAATATGTAACACGAAATGATAGGGTAATGTTTTCCCTTTGGACTTTGTAGGTTAAGATGCAATCACTTATAATCAGTGGTATGCATTATATTAAAAATCTAAGTATTTAAAACAATTTTATATACACTAACCCTCTGCAAAAATCTGTTAGAGTGAGGGATAGGACTGGATGGTAAGACTGCAATTTATTAAGAGAAATTTTTTAATTTCCAACTTTAAATCTTCTCTCACCTTTCTTTAAAAGATGTAGGAAACTTTTTTCATATATTTGCAGCTGTAAAATAACAGGGCAAGCAATCACAACTGATGTAACTACTTTGCAAACAGTTTAGTCTGCAGGACTCAGGACGTAAAGATATGAAAGCTCTCCTATTAATGGTCAATAACCACCCCCCCCAAACCAATACCCAACATGGGAGAATTACCATAAATATGAATGCACTAGGAAATTTTTAAAAAAGTTTTTGGGACTTTAGTTTTACCTGGACACGTTGCAATCAAAATCTTGACCTTCATATAATGAATCAAGGAAACAATTAGCACTTCCTAAGGTGGACAAAGAATGTTTGGCAATGTCAGCATTGTTCATCAACTTCATCATGGCTCGGGCATTTCCTCTCACATCATGTTTGAAAGCTCTAAATGAAAAATAATGTCTTTGAAGTTTAAAAATTACTAGGCTACTTGGAATTTATAATAACTAAAATCTGAATAATCTCTATTAGGATAATAACCTCATGAATCAACATTACCACCAGATATTAGTATCTGTCTTTCAACCCTACAACATTTCTAAGAAAAGTCTCTGCAAGTCAAAGAAAGATCTCTTTGAGAAAAATGAATAACTAATATACTTCAAACTCTGAGTTGCTTGCTGCACTCTAAAACTGCAGTAACAGAAGAAAATAGCACAGTTGTCATCTTTTTACAGGTAAGGAAAAGGATCTATGTAACTGGGTCAAAGTCTCATATCTCATCTTTTGTAACCACAACACACTCACTGCCTAGTAGCAAAAATATTACTGTCCAACACTTAAAAAATAAAGTGCTTCTTCAAAGAAACTGAAGACATAGTTATCTCCAAGATGAGTTAAATTTTTTTTTTTTTTTTTGAGACCAGGTCTTGCTATTTTTGCCCATGGAACCACAGGCTCACATTGCCCTTGGTACCATGGATTCAAGCAATCCCAGTCTCAGCTTCCCAGGTATTACAGGCATGCATCAGCATGCCCAGCTAGTTTTTGGGGACTAGGTCTCACTATACTGCCCCAGGCAGGACTTGAACTGTGATCCCCAGTCCCAGTTGCAACGCCATAGGCTGTCGTTTACAGTAACGTGCCATGTAGCCGCTCAAGATGAGTTAATTTTTAAACCTGATTTTAAGTAGTGATAAATATCTCAGTTTCTAAACATGTTTAATAATTGGACTCGGTAGTAAAATTAACAATGTTTTACACGTTGAATTAGAGCACCTTTGTAATAGAAAGACACATAAGCCTTAGTTAAACAAATAAACACTTTCCAAGACTTTTCTACCCAGTCAACTTAGTCAAATTGATAAAAAATACTCTTTAAGCTACTTTATTTTTTTTAGAGCAGCAATAGGCAAAATAGAACTTTTATATATTTGACTATGATATGTCAAATGGTTAGATTTTTAAATGGAATCATTATATATAGTACAACACTAAAGGTAGATTAGTAATTAAGTGAACACAATATAAAATATTAAATCACTGGAAGATGACTACAACACAATGTAATCTCCATCAGATCTAAATTTTTAAAAAGGTCTCAGTGCCTCCTTTATCTCAACATAAGAGGAGCATATGAAGAATTAAAATACTGACTCAAATTCACATAGATCAATTCATGGTGGTCACTCACACTAAAAACAAAATCCAAGCATACTGTACTGGGCAATTTTGTGTGTGCTTTCCCTCATTTACCAGGAGAGGCCATTTTAAATAAAGAAACTTGAAGAGAAATTCAATCAAAACAAATCATCAAGCCCATTAATACGTACCTCTGAAACTCAGAAGCCAGATACTGTGCCAAAGTTTCTGTGAAATGTGTACCTCCAATGTTGTCATCTGTGTTTGTTGAAAGAACTCGATATATTCCGCTGTTAACTTCTATGACACTGATAGATAAGGATGTTCCTCCAAGTTTAAACACTAAAATATTGCTTAAAAGAAAGACAGCTTAAGTAAGTATGAAATAATTACATTTTAAGCTTGGCTGGATATTAGAAGTCACTTAGTTTAATTCCTGTAAATCACAACTGAGTAAATTAAGAACCTCCCACATGAGTAACAAAAGTTGTCACTGGTCATGACTCAAATTCATAACTCAAAGTGATGAATCAAATCTAGAATTCAGGTCTTTTAACTCTAAGTCAAAGTTTTTTTATACTTAGTTGTGCTGGTAAAATTGTATTTTTCTGAGTAAACAGAGCTCAGAACAGAAACCTTTAAAAATAGGGATTTGTGATTATAACAAGCTGTAAGAGAATCAAGTATAGAAACTTTATATTTCTACTATTCAAGTCATTACTGCAGTGATAGATTCTGCAAAAATAAAATGTTAAAAAAGCTCATAATTTCTGGCCGGGCACGATGACTCATGCCTGTAAGCTTCAGCCTATGAAGTGGCCGGGGCCAGGGATCATGGCTCGAGTCCTGCCTGGGG
>PVHY01000913.1:174639-186251 GCA_004024945.1 Uropsilus gracilis
TTTTTTTTTTTTTTTTTTTGAGACTGGGTCTTGCTATTTTTGCATGTGGAACCACAGGCTCTCGTTGCCCAGGATACCACAGACTCAAGCAATCCCCAGCCTCAGCTTCCCAGATAGCTGGGATGACAGGCGCGCGCCACCACGCCCAGCTGTATTTTTGGAACTAGGTCTCACAAAGGGCCCCAGGCGGGGCTCGAACCGCGATCCCTAGCCCCGGCTGCTTCATAGGCTGAAGCTTACAAGCACGAACCACCGTGTCCAGCCTAATCAGGGAAATCTTAATTAATTTCCCTAAAGTTGCATGACATGCCAGGTCTATTAAGACAAGTTTGGTGAATAAATTAGGAGTCTTACTATTTCATACAAAAGAAGTCAGTGTTAAGTTCTCATGATTGATTTTACCCTATCTCCTGCAAATGTATATAAAAAAATACACTGTTTTCAAATACGTTTAGTAACTGAAATTGGCACTAAAATTAGGTGTCTAATTTGATTGGAATTTGGCTGGACTTAAAAATTTCAAATCTACCTCCAAAGAGACAAAATGTGGGTAACAAACAAAGGGCAGAAAGTTCAGTCTTCCCTGTTATGTCCTTTCATTTTTCTCATCTATTTAAAAAGCTCTAGGTGAGAGTTTTTGATGTCTTCTCATCCATAAAGGCTTGGAATCAATGTATTACAGAAAAATTCCCATTGATATAATTGCTATGGTCGAAATTTTTTTCTGTACCGAAGACCTTGAAGCTGTAAATACGGCTTTTACCTTTTTCCAGTGGGGGAATCTTGTCCAATTCCATAAGCCAGAAGAGCTGCAGATGGTTCATGGATTAACCGTAGAACATTAAATCCAGCAGCTCTGGCAGCTTCCCTGTGGACAATTTGCCTTTGATGAATTTAATATCACAACAAGTTCAAATCTGTATATTTATAAATGCAGGGCTAAAGATATTAAGCAACAGCAAATAAGACTTCACATGTAGGGTCATCTTTAGAAGCAAGATAACAGAACACAGAAATAAAATTAAGTATAAAAGCAGTTTCTTTTCTGTTTAAAGTAACACTGAGCCTTTTTTCTTCATAAAGAATATAATCCATGCTCATAATGAATAAGCTCTCAAAAATGCCCATGCATACAAATTTAAGAACAAGATCAACAAATACATATAATACCTTTAAAGTCTTTCATTTAGGGTCACACCCTTTAGCATTCTATTAGTTCAAATAAATAAAGAAATTCTCTGTTCCAGAAGTACTTTAAATGTTTCCTAGAGTCCCACAGAAAACTCAATATGCAAAAGCACTCACCAATTAAATTTACCTAATGGTGTGTAAAAACTAAATGTAACTTCTTGTTATATATTAAGCTCTAAGGAGAAAAAACTGCATATATCTTCTAAAACTATATAATTCCCACAAAAACATTAATTACATGAAATAAAGACAAAGTGATTCATAAATATCAACTTAGCCTGGTAACTAAAAACATTTCCAATCAAGTGATGAGCTATGAAACCACATCTAATATTATGTTCTTTTGGCATGTCAGAAAAGATAGGAAGTATCAATGATCACTAACATGATCACTGCTTTTTTAAGCATACTATCTACATATATAAGTACATGCATTGTAAATACATGTATTTACTATAAATACATGTAGTATTTACAAATACAATCATCTTATTGTATATTTTCAAATACAATTTTATCTTTTACTACAGCAATATTGTAAAATTTGTATTTAACTAAGCAAAGATAAAGCCTGTATTAAAACTTACCCAAGAGCATTTTTTTGCTTTTCCCCAAAATCAAATGGAACAGTAATAACAACATCATTTGCATCTGCGCCCAAGACAGAATGTGCTGTTTCTGTACATGAGAAAATACAAGGATATTTCATGATACTTTCTGAGGTTGATTAATTTGTGCCAAAGTTTTTTCATCATCACAATTTTCCAATTCACTTGACTGCTTCTCCCTGGACGCCTGCTGATTTTCTTCTCTTAGTCTCAAAGTATGTACAACATTTTGTGGTTCTGGATATCATTTGTGGCCAAGAACCTAGGTAGTATCTAAACGGCCTGGCTGTTAGGCTTCAGAGTTCCTACCATTTCCCAAATTAGATATGTTTCAAAGAGAATGAGCTTCTAAAGCATTAGTGTGAAGACAAATTAGCATGCTAATGTAATATATTAAAGGGCTGTCTTATACCCTACAAATTTATAACTGAATTCCAGAGCTCAGGTAAGATTTATAAATAATCTACTTCACAATTTCCCAAATTGTTTTAGAGGTCAGTCAGCTTTTCCTAATAACTTTTAAGAGTACAATATCAGTCTTGCAGAGGAAGGTATACTATTCACTATGCTTATCTGACATTTTTGTGAACTTCCTGATTATGCTAACCTGGCCCAATCTATTTACCTTACTCCCAGGGAGAATAAGTCAGGGAAGGTAGAGTCATTTAACCAAGATCTCATGGTCAAGTGAACAAGAGTTCCAGTCAGGTGTATATATATCTCCTTATTGCTAACCTGTTCAATCACCCAGCATATCTCCCCAAAACAAAAATACCTCTAACTCTTTTGTTAAGGCCAACTTTTAAAATATCTTCTCTTTTTGTTCAATACCTTTCATTTTGCTAAATATCAGTCTGGCAACATCTTCTGGGTTAACAAATTTTGTTTCTTCACCAGTATCTATTTCGTATCGTAATTTCCCATTTTTTTCAATGACCTGTAAAAAAGTCAATAAATATGTTAAACAAAAAATGTTAATAAAAATGCAAGGTTTCAAATCAATATTATAGATCATAACCGCAGCAATTACTTTGTACAATAAGGAAGTAATCAGAATTATACTCACTAAACATTTACTTTCCGCGATGTATTTCTGAGCTTGTGGATCATCAGAGCTGCCCATTAAGATAAAAGTTAAGTGTAAATCAGTATTGTTGAAATATAATGTTTAAAGACTATTTTTAAAAACCAGTGAAAAAATTTGTGTAAATTGCTTAATATTAAAAAAAAGCTGCAAATACTAGACAGAATTAAATGGTGTGTTTACAAAGATTATAACAATTTTCTTAATCTTTTCATTTCACAGTAAATATTTCTTCCTTGTTCTAACCCTGCTATTAACAGATGTTAACATTTGGGGGTCCTTTTTCATATCAATGTTTATATCATGTATTTTTATATCTAATTCTAAAGACCTAGCCACTGAAAGGAAAGGGCAAAAGGGCCTAAGATTGCAAAGTAAGGGCAAATCAGAGTGCCTAACACCATACTCATTGCTTGGTTTCTGAACATGAATCAACATACAAACCTAAAACACTGAGCTAAGGTATGAATGTTACATACAAAGGTGCAGAGTACTTATAGCATATTTATCTGCAACATCCTATACAAAGTAGGTACTAAATAATTGTGCATGGCAATGACAAAAATTTAAATGTTCAAAATAGTGATACCAAATTACGCAGACTACCAAATATTTTCACATTACCTCACTTGGTCGTTACAACATCTAAGTGGGGTTAGTTTGACAGGTATTAATTTAGGGTTAACAGGGTTTTACCGGGGAAAATGATTTATAAGCTAAGAAGGTGACACTACTTGACTCCAAGTCACCAATACCAGGCTAGTATTTACAATTGTACCACTGCACTGCCTGGCAGGACATGGGCAAATGACTGAAGTACTTCTGCAATTTGAAGAGATAGGTGTCCGTGATGCTTGACTCTGGCGATTAAGATGAATTACTTTTTACTACACTTTTTCCAAGGGGGATGTGACAACTCTGTTTAGAGAACAGTCTTAAATGCTAATAATAGGTGAAAATTAAGAGGTTAATTACTTAAAGATTGCTAAACACCTGAGATCCTAACATGAAGACAAAATATGGTTTAAAATGGATTAAATCAGCTTAAAACTGGAATACTAGCACAGCACATTAAAAACTAAGAAACAGGTATTTTCCAAAACCACAAGACTAATGGCAGAATTAGCTGGAATCAGATCTTTAATATGAAATTTAGTATCCTTTTTACTAAACTCTTTTTTCAAAATCTAACACATTACATTACATTCTGGACAACTATTTAAGATAGATCAATTGTGCCCATGATTTTTGGCACTGATATAATTTCAACATGATACTTAATACTTTTGTTTTAGTGAGATGAGAATTTCGATCAACGAGGGTAATTTACACTATCATGTATAGGTTATCTATCACTCAAATATGACAATTCACCAGGAAAGGATATTTTATGGGGTTAATAGACCTCTTAGAAATGGAAAATTATTTCTCAACTGTCATGTACAGAGGACCTCTTATCTGCTTATGTGAGGGAAGAACCACATGCAGCATTTAGGGTCATATAAACACGCAAGACACTGAAAGTTAGCTAGCAGAGGAGCAGAAAGCAGAAACTGGATGTCAGAAAACAGCGGATTGACCCACAACTACATACAATTAAAAGCTTTATTTGTCCATTATCAGGATCCAATTACTTAACAGAAAAACAGAGGAGTGGGAGGATGATACACAAAGCACCTCATTTACATGACTGTCATTAGGAGGCAGAGCATCCATCCTACCATTGCCTCACCACCTTCCCCAGCAAGGTGCTCTTCTTCTTCCTTTGTTAAAATGGTTTTTGGAGTCAGCAGGACACAGCCAGGGTACCTACCAACACTAATGTGCTGTAGGGTCTTTACTATGGTTACAGGGTAGTGCAGGCTACTCCTTAAAGTATTTTTATTCATCTGTCTTGACAGTCACAGCATTTCTGAGGTAGGTAGGACTTATTATTAGTTTCCCACCTTCTAGGTGAGGACCTGAGTTTCAGATGGTGAAATGACCTTGCTAAGGATGGACAGGTAACAATGGCAGGGCCAAGAGCTTAGGAAGGATTCCTGGGTTGGTGTTCCATATAATCTTCCCTTATTACAACTTCCCATCTCTTTATATTTTCAGTCAACGTTTTTTCCTTCCAAACCTTTCCCTTTAGCTTTTGTACCATATTAAGGTTTTCATCCACTAGACTTTCATACTACTACCTCCAAAGTTTAACTCCACTTTTGTACTTTAGCACTTTTACCTCAACTAAATCCTTGCTTATATGCTTTGCTACTACCAATAGAAAATGCCTATTATCTTCAATACTTGATCATACAGGAAGGATTATCTGATGTGGTACTTGTAAGTTCATGAGGATATTGGTAATACCATATAATTGCTTACCAGTATTACAATTGCTACCAGTATTTCAAATGTCCATAAATATGCTGTTGCAAATAAAAATATTTCAATTAAAAATTCACTTTTACTTTGCTTTGCTACTTATCATAGATTTCTATAGAATTGAATGGTACTCGAAAAGACATCTATTGTAAATGCCTTGTTTTAGACATCGAGGCACAAAAAGAGCAAATGTCTGCCATTGTGACAAACTGTGACCTTAGAACCCAATGTATTCTGCTACACTAGCTGCCTCAAGCCCTTATTTACCAGAGTAGCTTGTTGACACCTACTCATCGTTTGAGATGTTATCATTGCTGTTTTAACCACATCTCCACATATTTTTATTATTTCCAGTACTTAGTAGGTAAGCACCGAGTCTACATGTAAAACAAAACCTCTCCCAAGCTCGTTTCTCCACTAGCCTCTAGACTAGAAACTGTTTTAAACTCCAAGATTTGTGACTATATTATCTGGAAGTACTAAGTAAACCACAAAAAGCCTTACGTTTAATGATGATCAATATGGTTTTTCTTCTACAGTAAACTGGAAGTATGGCTCAATACCTTTATTACCTCTCAAAGGACGTGTGTTTTGAGGTTAAAAGGTGATGTATTTGTCAAGGACTTGTTAGCTTAGAAGGAATTAGTATAGGCAGTCTTTTTTATGTAACGCCCTCAATTGTTGCACCATTTTTTATGTTATTAACTAAATAAACTTTTGTCTACACCACTTGAGAAGTGACTTTGGAAAGTCTCCTAGGATTTGCTTTATGTAAAATACTTGACAGAAACAAAGGTTAAAAGAAAGGAATGAAACTAGCTAGAAGTTTCTTTCCGAACTGATACCTAAATCCCTTCCATGATGTGCCAAAGAAGCCAAAACTTAAAAGATACGTAACACATGTAAAGGAACCCACATAATTTTCAATGAAAAGAATTTACTTACATTTAATATTTTATAAGACAGCCAATAGCTCATATCAAAGACTATGAATATGAACCACAACATACAATTATGACTCCCTGTCAGTTCTTAATTATATTCTTATATAGTGATGAGACTAAGAACTAGTAAAATGGAGAAAAATGGTTTGGCTGTTAAGGATGTTTACTAGTAGGCATGTAACAGACACAGCAGTGAAGATCCAAGAGATAACGCTACAAATACATGTTATCTATTTTAGTCTAATGAGCTATATAGGGATTCATAAAATAGGGACCTCAAACTCCAAAGATTCAAGCAATGAAGTCATGGTATACAGCCTACTTCTATATCTTATGAACTAATGTGCCTCAACCTAGCCTTACCTGGGCCAAGGTCATATGCATCAATAACTTACAAGTGTATAGTGCTTTTAAACTTTAAAACCCTTTCACATCTATAAGCCATCTGATCCTCACAACAACCCTGTGAGGTAGGCAGGAGGAATTATTACTTAGTCCTCATTTTACAGATGAGGACACTAGTTAAGAAAGGTAAAGAAAGGTAAACTAAACTGATAATGCCATGATCAATGAGCTCTCTGGACTTGGCTCCATTAATTTTCTACTGGGCCACCTCTCACATTTCTGAAATTCTTTTAATTAGCCCGGGAAAAAGAACTAGCATGTATGTTCCTACTACTCTGGCATATTGGTTCATTCATTCTTTTTTCCTGAGGACACAGAAAAGGAGTCAGGGTACCAGAAGGCAGGTGATAGAACTATGCTACTAGCAGTTTAGGAAGTATTCTCTTTTGCAATCAGTTCCTAACTTTTGGTATTTGAAATTAACCTCTGCAGCAACTTTTCAAGCCCTAGCTGAAAAGCACCGGTGGCCTCTTCCACGGCTGTTGCCAAGCGTCTGACTGCAATCACAGCATCCCTGCGGAGCTCGTTGGCAGTGTCTTGCTGAGCACTGGCCTCCTCACCAATAGCAATGAGCCTGTCCAATTTTTCTTCCTCACGCTTTGAAAGTTCTCGTGCCAATCTCCTGTTTTCTGCCAACTCAGCAGCAATAGTCCTGGCCACTGACCGCCTTCTTCGTCTTGCCCACTTTGGAGGGGGCTCACTGGTCAAAAGCCTATCCCCACCAGAAACAAATGGAAGTCTGGAAGAGGAGACAGGAGGCCGCTGTGGGGAGGCCACCCCAGGAGTGTTTCTGCTCGAGCTGGTGCAGGGGCTGGGCTCACCGGACACAGCCAGTCTGGTCATGGGGCTGCTCTGACAGGGAGCAATTGCACCTCTGAGAAGGTGGTGGGATCTGCTGTAGCTGGGGGTCCCTTGAGAGCACCCTGAAAAACAAAGCAACAATGTTGCAAAGAAGACATTCCTACTAAAGGAATGTTTAGAGCCAGCAGCAGAATTGAGAGAGAGCTACAAAACTATGATAGTTCCTAGAAAGGCCTCTTTCTACTAGGAATTGGGAAGAATTCATTTCCTTCATCTGGATATTCTGGCCTGTTACATTCTTACCTTTTAAACCTCCCCCTTGCCTTCCTGAACCCCTTTCCACATAGTATTCAACCTATATAGCCAGAAATTCCTAAGTACTCATTATAAATAATGCCCAAATTAGTTTGGTACTAATGAGTACTTCTAGGCTGAAAAAATTCTTATACCTAACACAGCTAGGGTCATAACTTTGAAAAACCTGAAGCCCTTTATTTTACCATTATTTTTAAAAAAGGTGAGAAAGGTGGCAAAAATATGAGCTATACTGACCAGAATACCATCCAGAGACTGCTGTTTAGAATCAAGTGACTCTGAGACCCCAATACTTCACATACTTGGGAGTTACCTGCACCCGAGGATTCATCCCAGGAGTCATCAAGGTCACTGGTTTCTTGCATCTGGTCACTGATTCTCAGGTGACAATCCTCATCTGATTCCTTAACTGCTTTCAAGATAGGCTGATGATCTGCTGCCTCAATCCTTTTTGCTCTCAGCAGGCTGATTCCCTCTTCCCCCAAGGTGTCAGAGGTCACTAAGTTTTGTTCACAGTGCTTGGCCCAAGCAGCATCCTCCATTAAGTTGTCTGGGTCAGTCACTATCTGATTTCGGAGAAGCTGATCCAATGTATCATAAAATGGACAGTGTGGAGGATCACCCATACTTGTTGCGTGGGCAACATATGCCTTTAAATATAATGCCTTCAGAACTTTAAACTTGGAACGGCACTGACGTTCGGTGCGGCGAAAACCTTCCTGCTGCATTCGCTTGGACACAGCCTGATAGACATCTGCATTATGATGCACCGTCTGGAGGCGCTGAATATACTCTGCCTCGCCTAATATGGAGAGAAGAGTTCGTGTCTCCTGTCTGGACCACCGAATGCCTGCACTGCTATTGGAACTGGCCATAGTGAACTGGGAGGGAAGGCTAGCTGAAGGAAGCTCCTGGGCAGCAAGGTGCAAACTGAAGGTATGGGGAAGCTCTGTGTGCGCTCAGTGTATTTCCAGGAGCCAGTCGATTCTTCCCTCTCAGGACTAATTGCTGAGAAGTCAGGTCCAAAGGGTTAATTGCTGAGAAGCCAGGTCCAAGGACCGCATTTCTGGCTGGAAGGCCACAGGGGAATGAGAGTTACAGGGAAGGTATATGGATAATAGTGGCAGCAAGTTAAGTGGTATTACCTGTAAGTAGGTCACAAACAGGCAGACACCAAAACCAAGAAAGCCCAACTCTGAAAGTTAGCCCAGTAAGAGTACTGGAAGAGGGGCTACAGGGGTTCATATTGGTTTGTTAACAAGGGACTGGCTCCTCCAGAAAGGACAGCATCCTTCCAAAGTTGATACCTGGCACAACTGTGTATCTGTAAAAATGTTTCTTTACAAGTAGACAGATTACAGAGGAAATACATGGACCATGAAGCAGCTCGTTCTAAAGAAGCACTAGCAGGACCACAGCATAGCATCAGCATTATGTCTCAAGTGAGCTCATCCTTTATTAGCCTTGGCCTAAGTAGCAAGCGGAGGCTACGTTACCCATCTGACTGTCGCCATTGTACTTCTTTATTAAAAGGTACCAGTTCAGGGCCAGAAAAGTGAGCTTACGTTGTTTTTGCTAATTGCCTAGTTTGTGTAATATGGCAGAAAACAACCACATCATTACTCCAACCATCTGACCCAAAACAGCAGCATAAAACAAACAGGATTGCCAGGGAATAAATCTATGGAAACGTTCTAAATGTTGGCTATACCGAGATCAACATACTGCATCGTTTTCTATGATGTTAAACATGGGAGAAAGCGGCAAATCTATTAATATAATGAATCTTTCTGTACTATTTCTTACAACAGTGTGTAAGGTACAATCCTCTTAAAATACAAACTTTAATTGAAAAACATACTTTTGGCTGTTTACAATGATTCCAGCTTCAAGACCCACAGAACTACGTCTATCTAATTATATCTAGCTATGACTACATTTTCTTCTAGAGCTATCAATTTGAAAATTTTCAACACCAACTAATTCATTTTTCAACAAGCCCAGTACTAAGTTCATTAATAGGTAATGGATGTGGACTATATTGGTCACCACAGAAATTTTGAGTTATCTCCAAAATACTATTGGTAATGGTTTAGTGCACAGATATCCTAAGGGAAAAAAATGAATACCAAGTTCAGTTTAATTAAACACAGGTAAGTAATTAAAGAAAAATCTCTAAGTATGAAAGAAATGAATACTCAACAGGACAAAGCAGAAAGAACCCAGAGCTAGGGTTAGACAACCTAAACTACATTCCTATGTAGCTTATGCCCTAGATAATTTAAGAATACTATAACTTCTGGGTGCCTTGATTGTTTTTTCATCTATACATGGGGAGGGGAAAAAAAAAAAACCTGTCCTGTCAATCTTACTGAGATTTGAGAGAGTTAAAGTGGTAGATATGAAAGCACTTTGAAAATTTACAAGCACTATATCAAGTATTATTATACTACTGAAAATGAAAAGCCCTAATTACTATGGCAATCTATAATCTGAAGAGACAGAAGTCTGGGAAAGGAAGCCTCTTTAATCTTTTAATTAAAGTTACAACAGGTGATTAACCTGATTCTTACTTAAGATGTTAATTAAGTTGTTCCTCTAATGATTAAATCTGTAAGTCAACTGAAAAAGTCAGTTCCCAGAAAGTGTCAGAAAAGGACTTGAGAAAATCGGTAGCTTTTACATAAATTAAGGCTAATTATAATAGATTTTGTAAAAACTACAGTGCAAAGAAATATAAAAACATGAAAAGTCCAAATCATCACCCCTGAATGATACAAACTATCAAAACTAAATGAACGCAGGCATTTATCAATTCTAACAGAACTATTAGCAGCAACAGATGCCTG
This sequence comes from Uropsilus gracilis, assembly GCA_004024945.1. NCBI lineage: Eukaryota > Metazoa > Chordata > Mammalia > Eulipotyphla > Talpidae > Uropsilus > Uropsilus gracilis. The sequence continues at coordinate 185,204 of PVHY01000913.1, forward strand.
AGTAAACCCCTTGAAAAGACTCAACAATAATAATCCAAAGAAATGGTGTATTAGAATACTTTCTGAAATGAGTCAATCATCAAATACAACAAAAGTTCCTAGTTTTACCTTATGCTTGGACTTACATTTTTATTATCATACATAAAAACATATTCCATACCTTCTCCCAAGGATTTGCTTTACTTTCATCACTGTATTAGAAATATTTCTTATTCTACTTTGTTTTGCTGCCAATCCAACAACCTGAAAAAGAGCAAGATATTACAATACAGACAATTTTTGTTTATTTCAAAGTACAAAAATGAGAGAATCAGTACCTCTTCATTTTCCGAGTAAGCAACAACAGCTGGAGTAACTCTGTCACCTGCATCATTTGCAACCACATCGGCACGGCCATCCTAAAGAAAAACATACAGTCTCATTAGTCACATTTGGATACATACGGGCTGGTGTTATTTTCCAAATACCCAAAACTTGTAGCCTTATCATTATCATTAATTTTCTAGATTTTTACAGAAAGCCTGACTGATCAAACTTAGCCCAAGTATATATCAATAACAAGTTCGATTTATTACACCTTTTATTACAACTCTTTTTACTTATTATTACAACACCTTTTATTACAACTCTTTCTACTTATTTACTTATTACAACTCTTTTTATTTATTACAACTCTTTTTACTTATTTTTACTATTTACTTATCTTTTTACAATTACAATTGTCTAATCTTTTCTTCAAATGAAGTAGCAGTACTAAACCTTCTAGACTTTCCTTAAAAATCATTTGACATTCAAACGTGAGACTAGTCTCAGAAGGATTCAGGATTCCCTCCACATCCCTGTCGATGAGAAGAAGGCCACAACATGTAGTCAAGATCGCATCTTCAGAAAGGCCAGTCAATAGTGCAGCACGCTTGCATCGTCAACTCCGCGGAATCAACAGCTTTCGGGTTCCAGAGAGCAGCCATCCCTCCCTTGACTGGCAGATGTTCAGGCCCATCTCCAGGTGTCTTGCGGCCACGACGTTTCTGGAGACGTCCCCCCTGCT